>VDFB02036543.1:0-26320 GCA_007258455.2 Sequoia sempervirens
CATTTCTTCTTACAACAATAGGAAGGTTGTATTTCTATCTCCCTCTTGAAACCAATCAATTCGGGACTTTTGCTTCCAAAAGATCTCCTCCCTCAGCTCCTGTTCCTTCAAAGCCTTAGAAGACTTAACCTCTTCTCTACTCAACTCAATCATGAGATGAAGGTCACAAATCTATTGGGTGATAGAAACCAATTGAGCTTGAGCTATAAACTTATTGTGATGAAGATTCCCAAAAAATTGAATATTCCACTTCTTAAGTCTATATTTCACAAACTAAAATATCTTAACGAAGGTATATATAGTAGTACCATAGGCAAATCTCCCCTTATGCCACTATTCATTCATCAACTCATCGAGAGAAGGATCTCATAACCACATGAGTTGGAATTTGAAATAAGGATTCCTATGGACTCTTAAAGGAACAGTTGAAAGTTTAATCGACCAATGATCCAAACCTCTCCAATCCAAGATCTCTAAGTGAGTAGTCCATGCCTATCCCCAACCTAGAAATAGGAGACAAGAAACCTATCAAGCCTCTTAGAGATAGAAACATCACCACACCTTTGATTTTTCCAACTGAAAAGACCATTATTAGGTTTCACATGAATAAGATTCAAACTAGCCATGTTGTCAATAAGAAGTAAGGAAATAGGGTCAAGCTTAGCAATATCCCCTCTCTTCTCCTCTAAACAAGAAACAACATTAAAATCTCCAACCATAATCCAAGGATGCCAAGGAGAAAGAGAACAGACATAACTAAGATGAATCCAAAGTTGGAGCTTACCCATTAGATTAGTGGGAGCATAAACATTAGTGAAAAGAAAAGATTCACTAGACTCTAAAATTGTAGCAATCATAGAGATGGAAGAGAAATAAAAGATCCAGCATAGAGGAAGGACCTTTGTGGATCCCACAAACCAACCACACCTCCAAAGCTACTAAAAGCACCAACACGCTAACAACACCCAAGAAACCAAACACTAGAAGCTCTATTAAACATACCATCTAATGAGAACTTAGTTTCCTAAATAAAAACCACATCAGGGGAATGAGAACTAATCATTTCTCCAATAGCCTTTTGTCTAGGAGTGCTATTCAAACCCCTTACATTCCATGAAATAACAATCATTTATGGGGATGAGAGAAATGAGAGTCTAGGGTTTTAACTGACCTAGATTCCACCAGAGTCTCACCCATCAACTTAACCTTCTCAAGGTCTTTCTTGCAACCCACCTTGAAAGATTTCTCTGTGGGCCCCTTTTTTAGGGCCTTATATTACAAACCCAAAGCCTACATAGCCCCACCTTTTCTTCTTGAATCCAAAGACTCAATCACCTATGAAGGAGAAGAAACTATCACTGAGCTCTATCATCCTTTGAAACAGAAGATCCATCGAATTACAAGTATCCTACTACTAAGGAGGAACATTCATTTCCATCTAACCATCCTCCATCTGACCTACCTTCATTTCGTGAACCTCCATCTAAGTGACCTACAATTTCACCCCAGTCGAATCCTGATTCCCAATTCTTTCATCCTCTTGCATACCACTTCTAATGAGCTAGTACCAAAAGGAATCCAAATCGGAATCACCTCTTCCTAAACCAAGTCATCCAGAGCTCACTATAATTTTCTAAAAGGGCCAAGGAATCTTATTTTGTATGTTTATTTTAATTTTATCATTGAATATTAACTCCATTTCATTAATTTGGTCAATCTAAGAGTTCAAGTTAGGAAAAATTTAACCCAACAACCCAATAGATTCCTCAAAGTTATTTCTAGATATTAAAGTCCTTATAAATTCACTAAGAAATATAGATTACTATCAACAATTTTTTCATTCTATTTTTATATAGTTCAAAGTAGTGTTTTAGACCTCAAATTTGAGGTTTGCAGGATTGATTCCATGGTTCCTACAATTTAATGATATGATTTATATAAAAAATTTGATTCTATGATAGTCATTATACAAAGGTCATTAATTTCCTTGAGATAATGAATCTATTTCTCGATAGAAATGACATTAAAATTGTTAATTTAAAATAAAAAAGTAAAATAATTATACATATTAGTAGGGATGGGTGTGGCTAGAGACCCCTACAATGGTGTTATCAATTTGGAAGGAGTGTAATAGGAGGATATTCACCAAAATGGAAAGCATAGTGATATGTGTGTTGAAGAAAATTGAGTATCATATATGTGACACGATGAGAGTGAAAGTAAATGAAGAAATGGGTAACGAATTCATGAATTACGATAATGAATTGATTAAAAAATAGAACTTACAAGTAGAAAAGAAATAGGTCAAGGGGCAAATAAAGAGGAAAAAAGGAAGGTAACTAAATGGTCTCCCTTAGTACATGGAAGACTCAAAATGAACATTTATGGGGCATCAAAGAGCAATCATGGTTGAAAAAGCATAGGATGTGTATTAAGAGACGACATAGGTAGATTAATTTGGGTAATGCCAAAATCCATTAGGATTTACATAAAAAGTTAAGCTAAATTATAGGAGTTATTACGGTGACTAAATATGTGAAATGAAAAAGGAATAAGAAAAATTTACATAGAAGGGGATGCAATGATCTATATAAATGCAATTAAAATAAAGCCTAATAATTAATTGGATACACCAATCAAGATTAGAAAAATAGTAGGAAAGTTGGAAGAGATAGAGGAATAGTCTATAAAGAATGTTTATATAGAGAGGGGGACGAAGTAGAAAACTATCTATAAAATGAGGGAGCTCTTTGAGATGACCAATAAAAAATGAAAAGGACTCAAATGCATGGTCAAGATTATGCAAAAGGATATGGTCAAATACATGTTGGAAGCTGAAAATAATTAGATGAAGGAGAGAAATATCAAAGAACAAGGCTAGAATATTAAACAAGTAACATAGAATATGTGGGTCAAATTGTGAGAAGGGATTGGATAGAATGAAAACTTAAAAATCAAGGATAATAGAGAATGTTTATGCCCAAACTACTTTGGGATATTTGTGTTGAATAAAGCTACACTATGGGAAGAGGTAACCTTATTAAACCAAGTGAATGGAAAGAATGAATAAAATTGGCTAGGATAGTTTCATTTGGTCATCTATGGGTACATAGAAGAGACTAAGGAAGATCAGGTTTCACGGTTTTTTTAAATAAACAATAAGGAAAAAATGAATATGATAATAAATATCATAGGTAAGGAGACATGGAAGGGGAATACCTATGATGCTAGAGTATGCAAATATATTTTCATTATTGTGGTACAAATTATGGGGAAGAAGACATGGGGAAAATTTGTAGCAAATGAGTATCATATAGGAATGCAAAAGGAGTTAAGGGAAAATTTTCAATAATAGTGAAAAAGAAAAAAAGTGGAATGATCATTGAAACATTTGATGCTAATGTGGTTTTAAAGAGAAAGGTGGTCACATAGTCATTGGAACTATGTCAGGAAGGACTAAAAAACACAAATTAGTAGAAATTTTTATTATGTGAGTTAGTATACATATTTGTTCTTCCCCTCACAAATAGAGAGAATAAGTGAATTTATGGATGGGATGTTGAACTTGATGCAACTAAGGAACCCATGGGAAGGGACCAAACTATGAAATGTAACATTGTTTTCTTTCATTTAATAAAAGATATCTACCCCATGGTAATATTTACAAATTAAAAATTAAAAAATTATACATATTGTGTAAAACATCCTTCTTTTGTTATCAATTACAAAACTAAATACCACTCAATTTTTAAAATATTAACAAGATATATCAAATTTAAAATTGAAATAGTCTAAATCGATTTATATTTAATATTATATTTTATTTATGTAGCATAATTATACTTATTACAAAAAATTACATTTAAAAACCTTGGGTTCAAAAACATACAAATATGTAATGCATGTTTGTTTCTTTAAATATATATGGGTATGTGCAGGATCATTATGGAAAAAATAGGCCCTTAAGTGGCAATAAATTTAGAAAAATCAAAGCTGGCAACTTGGTAAAAATTTGAATAAGTTATCTATATTATTTCAAAATATGTAAAAATAAAATCTGCAGCAGAATTAAATGTAGTTTCTAAACTACTAGGTTTGTTTAAAAAAAAAATCCATTTGGTGAAAATTTGAAATTTCAATGTAGTAGTACTTAAATTTCAGGAAAAAAAATAAGTAGGTGTCTATCTAACCACCTAACCATAATAAAGTGATAATTATTTTTTATAATATTTTAGATATAAGTAGAGGACTCATGTCAGATGTGATGCATATTTTTGTAATTTTTCCAAGTAAATAATTAATTATGAATTTTTTATTACAAATTTTAAAAATATAAGAAACTTGTATGTCTCGACCACCTTAACTTGGTCAAAACTTCATGAAATTCATTTTTCTTCTCCTATATTATGTGAAGCATAGAGTGTGGCCTTATATTTTGGATTCAAAATGTGATCTGTTTGAAAGCTATAAATGTTTTTCAATCGGCCTATTAATAAGAACTTTAGTCATAATTTGAATGGAAAATAATAATAATTACTTATTAAATTCAAACTAAAAGCATAATTTATATTGGTGGAAAGCTAAGAATCTCCTTTAAAACCCTTTTCGTTTCATCAATTTCGGGTTAAGAAAAAGTCATCAGCCACATACCCATCATACTACCACTTTTTGGCCCATCATAATCCTACACATACCCATATTCTATGGAATCTCAAGACAAGGGGAAAAGGATGGTGGGAGTATTCTTAGGGATAGGGGTAATAGGGGCCTATATTTGGGGATAATGAGGGGATAGTGAGGGAATAATGAGGGTTTGGTGATGGATAGTAATAGAAAAACAATGCCAATACATATAGTAATAAAAAATAATTTGTAAAAAGAATATAATGAATAACAAATGATGTTTTCTAAAAATAAAACATATTTGGTATTATATTAAATGATTAATAGAACCATTTAATATAAATATAGTTATATTGTATGTAGAATGATGATTATATTTAAAATTATGGTTAAATACTGATACAATGTCAAAACAATCATTCATACCCAAAATATTTGTCGAATTCCTCATCATTTGAACTACTAGACTCATTTGGAAGCGTTGTCCTCTCTTGATTTTGGTGAACTTGAATTTATAAGGACGTAGGATGAGGGGTGGCTACATGTGTAGTTTATATAGGCCAATGGCCTCTTAGCCGTGGTCTGCATATGTTATTCCTCTGTGTGCATGTCGATTATCTTGCTACATTCTATGTGGAGTGTGTTTGTTGTTCAAGGAGTGGGGTTTTGGATGGTGTTTGGGGAGTGCTTTCTATCTGTTGATCTTTTTCTATCAGTTTCTTCTGCTAGTTAATTCTTGGCTCTAGTGGACATGAAGAGTTTGAGGGTGTTGGGGTTTGTCTGCTTGTGGGCGCATTCTCTTTGGATTTTATTGTGTGTTAGTTTATCTTTTTATACTCGTTTTGGTGGAGAATCAATATAATTTTGTAGAGGTTTAAGTTTTTTTATTTATTCTTCGGCTATGGCTATGGGAGAGACATCAAGGGCTAAATCTCCATTGGATTTTTGCACGAAATTTGAGGCTTCTTCTTCGAATCATTCATTGAGGGTTTTTCATAACAAATAGTTTACAAATGAAGCAGGGAATGGAGG
Organism: Sequoia sempervirens; assembly: GCA_007258455.2. Lineage (NCBI taxonomy): Eukaryota > Viridiplantae > Streptophyta > Pinopsida > Cupressales > Cupressaceae > Sequoia > Sequoia sempervirens. Next base: position 5,656 of record VDFB02036543.1, read on the forward strand.
ATTTGTTCCAGTTGGTGGTTCTCGTATACCAAAGATAAATGGTTTCCTGGAACGTACCAAAGATAGGCCAGTGTTGGTCATTCAACCTTAATCGATTGCGAAGGATATCAAGTATTTCTTGAAACATGCTTTAATACTCTGCAATTTTTTGGGAATGAGGGTTTCACTTCAATTTTTGGAATCGTGGGCTCATTATACTTGGTCCCTAAAGGGTGAGATGGAAATAATGTTGTTAGGAAATAGCTACTTCATGGTGACATTTAATTGCATGGCAGATCACAATAGAGTGTTTAAAGGTGGGCCTTATTTCCACAACCAGATTGGTTTATTTATTAAACCCTGGCATGCAACTTTTGATCCTTTAGAGGAGATTTCAAATCAGGGTCCAATGTGGCTTCATCTCCCCATATTTCTAGTTGAATATTGGTGCAATGAAAATTTTCATCGAGTTGCTTTGCTAATAGGGAAACCAATGGGTCCTTCTCAACAAAGTCAAGATAGAAAGGTAATGAATTTTTCTCACATTTTTGGTGAAATGGATTTGAATAACCCTCTTCCATATTCTTTGGAAATTTGTATGGGTTCATGCTCTTCGGTGCAATAGCTTGATTATGAGACATTTTCCTTTCACTGTCGTCTATGTCATGAATATGGCCATCTATAGAGGAGATTCCCAAAGTCTAAATCTTCTGGGTCTCAGGTTGCTCAGCCTCCTCACAATCCTCCTCAGCTTGACAAAGGAAAGGATCCTATTCCTGGTGAGTCTATTGGTGCGAAGGGTTTTATTCCTACTAAGGAACATAATACAAACTGAGGTCAAAAGAGGACTCTTAAGGAGAACTAGGCAGGAGATACCTTTAATAGATTTGAGGTTCTGGATGATCTTAGTCAACAGGAGATGCATCTAGGAATGATGTTTTTGGATCAAGGTGTTTGAAAAGGGGTTCAGGAAGGAATTATTCTATATTACAACCAAACTTCTCAGGAGACTGGAGCTTTACAAATGGAAACAAATTTTAGTTTGGTGGTTCATGGGAGGTCTGAGACTCTTTTGGATATGAAGATGGGGGAAGGAGAGATCTCTATGCTAGTGATGAAGATGGGTTTGGAATCGGTAAAAGGTAGTGAGGATTCTCGTTCATTGGTAATTCTTCAAAAAGACCAAAAGAAAGGGGTTGCTAAGAAGTCTTCTAAAGTTGGGAGAAAGAAGGATTTGGAGAAAATAAATTTTATGGGGGAGACTTTGGTGGAGTCTGGGTTTGTTAAGACCCTGGATTCCCATTTTTCTAACCCTCCAAAATGATCATCCTCTCCTAGAATGTAAGGGGATTGAACAATGGACCTCGTTAAAAAATTGTTCATGATTTTTTGAGAATTCATTCTCCTGATGCTCTTTTTTTACAGGAGACTAAGTTAACTGTTAAAGGTATGATTGGTTTGTTGCCTAAGTTGTGGGGGTAGGGTGGTTGATAGTGTATTACAGCTCATGGTAATGCACGGGGGGTGGCTTTCCTATGGAACCCATTGAAGATTCATCGTCTTTGGTGATTGTCCTCCAAGTAATCCATTTCTGTGGTTTCTTCAAGTTTGGAATTGGGGAAAATTAATCTTCTTCCAAACATGTATGCACCTACCAATTCTCCTAGTAAGCAGTTATTGTGGTCTCCTATTAATTGCATTTTGAGCCTTGCTCCTTTGTTCCCGTGGAATATTGTGACTGATTTCAATGCCATTATTGAGTTGGATGAGAAGAAGGGTGGTATTGGTAGATTGGAGCCCTCTTCTTTCCTTTTTCATGATAAATTTCTACTTTCAATCAGGTTGACATTAAGGTTCAAAATGGTTAGTTTACTTGGAACAATAGGAGATTGGGGGAGAGCTATATTACTGAGAGACTTCATCATTTCTTGGTGTCCTATTTTTGGATTGGTGGATGGTTGTATACTTGCTTTGAGATTTTGGACTAGAGGACTTTGTATCATTGGCCTATTAAGTTATCTACTACTTCAGCTCATGCAACTCAATCCCCATTTTTCAAGTTCCAGATTATGTGGTTAAGAGATTCTTGTTTATAGGTGCATATGGTTGAATGGTGGAGGGGAAGACCTAATTTTGGCACTACTATGTATTCTTTTTCTAAACTACTACACAATATGGGTATGTGTAGGATCATCATGGAAAAAATAGGCCCTTAAGTGGTACAAAATTCAAAAAAATCATAGTTAGGCAACTTGATGTAAAAATTTGAATAAGTTATCTATATTATTTCAAAAATATGTAAGAATAGAATCTGTAGAAATTTGAATTTAGTTTCTAAACTACTATGTTTGTTTAAAAAAAAAATCTTTTTGGTGAAAATTTGAAATTTCAATGCAGTAGTACTTAAATTTTAGGGAAAAAATAAGAAGTAGGTGTCTGTTTGACCACCCTAACTACAACAAAATGATAATATTTTTTATAAGATTTTAGGTATAAGTAGAGGACTCATGTCCTAATGTGATGCATATTTTTTTGTAATATTTTTCCAAGTAAATAATTAATTATTATTTTTTTATTACAAATTTTAAAAAATATAAAAACTCATATGTCTGACCACCTTAACTTTGTCAAAATTTCATGAAATTCATTTTTTTCTTTTTTTAATCCTATAGTATGCAAAGCATAGAATGCTACACATGTTTTGGATTTAAAAAATGTGATACCATTTGAAAGCTATAGATTTTTTTCAATCAGCCTATCAATCAAGACTTTAGTCATAATTCAAATAGAAAATGAATAATAATTACTTATTAAATTCAAAGTAAAGCATAATTTATATTGGTGGAAAGCTGAGAATCTCCTTTAAAAACTCTTTTCATTTAAACAATTCTGGGTAAATAAAAATTTGTCAACCACATATCCATCATATTGCCACTTTTTGGCCCATCATGATCCTGCACATACCCATATGTAAAATATGAACTGAAAAGGTGGAATAGATAGTGGTTTGGCAATATTTTTCATTGTAAGGTTGTTGCTCAAGCTAACTTGGATGCCATCTCTCAGGAGATAAGGGAGTTTGGTATTTTTGATGATTTAATTAGGGAGGAGGCCATGGCTTTGAAAGCTTTCGAAGAGCTAGTTGCACAAGGAAATTTATTGGAAACAAAAGGCTCGAGTTGAGTGGTTATAGGAGGGAGACCAAAACACCACTTTCTTCTTCAACTCGGTGAAGGCTAGGAGACATGGTAATTCTATGTTTGTTCTTGTGAATGACAAGGGTGAGCATTTATCTTATTTGTAGGATGTGTCTAGAGAAGCTTCAAAGTTATTTGCTTCATTATTTAGAGAGGATTCTCAGGATGGTTTGGCAGAAGAAAACCAAGTTCTTTCTTGTATCCCCTCTTTGGTCACTAAGGAGATGAATGAGCATCTTTTGAGCAATATCTCGTTGGAGGAATTGGAGGCTTCTATTTTCCAAATGAACAAAAGGAAAGCCCCAGGCCCTAATGGTTTTCCAATTGAATTTTATCAAGAATTTTGGGATATCATTAAGTTGGAACTTTTGGAGGTGGTTAGTGTGTCTCAAAGGAATAAGAAGATGTTGTGGGATTTGAACTCTACATTCCTTTCTCTCATTCCCAAATGTGAGGGGGTGGATCATTTGAGTCAATTTTGACCCATTTCCCTATGTAATATGGTTTATAAAATTATTTCCAAGGTGATTGTTGAAAGGTTGAAGTGATGGCTTGGAGGGCTTATCTGGAGGAATGGAAAAATTTGGATGGGATGGTCATTTCTACTAAGACCATTCATTCTATGGAATCCTCGAAAGAAAATGCTATGTTCATCAAGCTAGATATGGCAAAGGCCTATGATAGAGTGAAGTGGTCCTTCTTGTGCAAAATTTTTATTCCTTTTGGTTTTGCTGAGGAGTGAGTCTAGTGGGTTATGTGTTGTGTTACCTCCACTTATTTCTCAGTGTTGATAAACGGTGAGCCTTATTCTATTTTTAGTGCTTCTAGGGGTCTTCATCAAGGGGATCCTCTCTCTCCTTATTTATTTATTCTTCTTACGGAAGGCCTGGGGAGACTAGTGAAATGTAATGTGGATTTGGGTTTTATCCAAGGATGGAGGTGGAGTGTCGATGGTGTATTTATGCACTTTTCAACATAAATGCATTGGGTGCTCTCTCTGAAAGACAATGTTCTAGTAGTTGGAACCTATCCCAAGGTCTCTAATGTCAGTCTTGATAGTCCTTGGGATATTTAGTTGTTTGATGTGATTTGCTAGAATCACAAAGGGCGATCTTCTTGATGGGTTACAAAGAATGGAAGTTGGATCTTGAAATGGAGTTCTTAAGATGGAAAGTTGTTATGCATTGGCTGTAGGTTCAAACAGCAGTCTTGGACTCCATTTTGTTGTTAGATTTGGCTTTACAATGTGCAATGAACCTTAGCATAGGTCAATTATTAAAAAAAAAGAAAAGAAGGCAAGAAAGAGGGAAAGTTCCTAAGTCTGCAACTAACTGTGAATAGTGACAATGGAGTTCCTGCAATGGACAACTTCTCGAAACAATATCCCACTTAACCAGAGATCTCACAGTATCATGGAAATTTTGCTATTTTCTAAGGTCTGCAGATACTTTTTCCTTCATTCACTATGTACATGCATGAATCAAAGATAAATGTTTTGGAGTAGCTTCAAATTCAAGTCCAGGCTAACTTTGCACAGCTATCTACCATCAACAAATAGCAAAAAGTATGGACAAAGAAGTCATCAACATGGAAGGAATTTTCATAATCACCGATGAACATTCCTAAAATCTATTGAAAGCGAAAGAATAGTTAACTAAAACAGCAATAAAACCTAAGTTAAACATCTAACATTGGAGATTGAATCAAGTAACATGAGAGAAAATGAGAAAATACACCAAGTCAATGCCTTTTCCTTATAAATTTCTGTAGCATGTCTTTACAACAACTCAACTCTTTTTGCAAATGAGAGGAGAGCCCTATTTATAGTGCCCAAAAGATTCAATGAATGGCCAAGATTAATTCTTATTGTGTGGCCAAGATTCATTACAAAACAGGGTTTCACCTACCCCTCAATATATCACAATTTAAAATTACATTTTTTCTTTGCCCTATTTTTTCCTCTTGCTAATGGCATTGTAGCTCTTTTGTCCTTTAGCCAATTGTTGTTTCACTGTAGCTACTCTTCAGGAAGTTCTTCATCTTTGACAGGGCTATCCTTCTGCCCCTTGGAAGCTGTGTATTCTATGAACTTGAGGATGACTACCTGGAGCTTGTCTATTTTGATGATTTCGCACTGCAATGCCTGGTAGCTCCATTCATTTGCATTATCCTCCAGCCTTTTCCAATCCTCATCATACTTTGAGCCTTGGTCCCTGAACAGCTCCGACTGATTGAAGGCGTGGGAAGAAAAACTCAGGAATTTCGTTGTGATTTCAACAACCATCCCGTCCTTCTTCCCCTGGAAGTAGGGTTTTATCTTTTCCAGATCCATTTGTACAGTGGGCATGTCGTAATCCATCATCAGCTTAAGGTATCGAGCACATTCTACCTTGATTTCTTTGATCCATTAAATGTACGGATCTACCTTGCTCATGATTTGTTCTAGCCTCTCCTTCCAGTTGTCAAAGTCTCGGTGCCACACATCCATCAGCCAGTGATCTTCTTTCTTAAATGCAAGCTTCTTCTCCCACGTGGCTTCAGGCAACTGAAGGATAGCCTCGATCCTTGGAAAGGTGGAGTTGTAGGTAGCGGGGAAATCGATGCAGAGCTTCCTTGTGCTCTCTAGAGACTGCAACAGGTCCAAGAACTTGTTGGATATTCACATAGTCTGGCTAATTCCCATGTTTCTGACGTATGAGACTTGTCGGAACCAGTCCTCTGTGATCTTCTCCAAGTTCTTTCTTCTTTCCATCTTATCGATCTTCTCTTTGGAAAGTAGCTGAAGTGCGGCCGTGGATGTGGTAGGCAGGTCGTCTATCAAAGACCATTGCTGTATGTAATCTGTTAAGGCCACGACCTGTGCCTTGAGCTCATCCTTCGAGATTTTATCTTGCTTTATTAGATGCACCACTATAGCCACTGACTCCTCAAGGTGCCTGACTTTCTGCTATCTGGTGGTGGTTCCCAAGTCGATAGTGGAGATGTTATAACTCACCCCAGCCTGGAAAATCGTAGGCATTGCTATTTGGGTTGCTCGAGACCCGAAAGCATCCATTGTTACCTTGGATCGGACCTTGGGCTTCTTCTCCTTCTTTGTCATGATTTTGGCTCAGGCCAAGATGGCCTCTAACCTCGCCGTTGGCTCCTTCAGCATAGGGGTTTTTCTTTTGAGCTGCTTCTCCAACCACTTGGGCACAGCGGATTTCCCTTTGGGTGAATCATGATCACCTTCGCCTACCTCAGTCAAGGCCAAGATTTCTGCTCATTTTCCCTCTTAGGATTTTCCTTTCTCTTTGGCAGCATCTTCCTCCTCCTCATTGGAGTCATGGACGAACACGAGGTGTTTGATAGGTAGCCCAGTGGATGGTTGTTGAGTTGGACTTTCCTTTCTTGTTGTTTCTTCTTCCTTCTTTCCCTCAGTACACCCAGCCTCGGGGCTTCTGACAACATGGGTTTCAGCCTCAGTTAAATCCTTTTGCTGCTATTCTTCTGGTGGTTGCCCTTCTTCATCATGGGGTGACCCTTCTGCCTCTGCCCCAGTGTCTTCCAGCTGTTGTGCCATTTCCTCCTCAAGGTCATCGTCAAAGGTTTGTATGATTTCCTTAGCACCAGAACTGTCTTCCTCGTCCCCACTCTCAGAAGAGCCCGTCTCTTCCTCCTCATAAGCCACCTTTTAATTGGTTCGGTGCTTGTACTCTGGGTGCTCATGGTACTCATCGGCCTCCTCCTCGATAGGCTTCGAGGCTTCCTGCTCTCGTTCCTCCCACTCCTTAGAGATTAGCATGGTGGCCTCCATGGTGGCCTCCATAGTCGGTGGCCCTTTCGGTGGTTGTGAAGGTTGAGCAGTAGCAAGGACTTGCGCAAGGGCTGCCTGGAGAGTCAGATCCATTAAGATCTGGGAGAGCTCAAGGGGAAGGTTCTGCATGTGCCTTGAAAGAGCCTTAGGCATAGTGGTAGTGGGAATAGGCGCTGTTATTGTTGCCAGAGGGAGTGATGTGATTGGTGACATGGTAGCAGAGGAAGGGGGAGTAGTCATAGCGGAAGAGGAGTCAACGACTATCATAGACTCGGCTGGAGGCAAAGGGGCAAGATGGAAAAAAATGTCCACTGCCGGCGGAGATGCTGCGACCTTAGCCAGGGAGGTGGGTGGTGCAACAGGAGGGGCAAGGAGAGCCAAGAGAGTCTCTAATTGACCCGTACCCTCTGCTTCCTTCTCTTGGGTTGAAGGTTGTTCCACAGTACTCCCTGCCTATTTGAGCCTTTTGGGAAATGAGCCTCCCGCTTCTTTCCTTGCATAGACCTTGGGGTCCAGAGACCGCTGACTTTCTCGCCCCTTTCCTCTTTTGAATCTCAGTGACCGGCGACTCTGTGGTCTCCCCAAAGAGGAAGTGGCTTTTCGCGTAAAACATCCTCTCAAGGCACTTGCCTAATTTTGCTTCCTCTTCTATAAGTCAAGACTACTCCTTGTTGTTTTAAATAAGCCACCCCGCCCATCGACCACCCTTTCTTTGGTGTGGGCCATAAGATTACTGGTTATGGTATCGGTGGTCGACTTCCCTTGCCTCGTCCCAAATAACTGATGGTATTGGTAGATTGGCGACTACAGGGTACTTGGGATGCATTATGGTGGCCTCGTCCTCCTCGACTTGGTTCAGTACGGGGAATGGCTGCACCCTCCTTACGAATTGTATAGTCATTCACATGTAGTGCCTTGCGCGCACTTCCTTATCATCCTGACAGTCGGCCCAAAAATCCACAATGTGGTGAAGATGGGAATATGCTGGCCCCAGCACTTTCCTGACGTGGCCATGTGGGTCCATCCGTGGGCGAGCAGTGTGTAGGTAGAAGTGGTAATTCTTTAGCTCTTTCTTGGAGTTACCAACACACTAGGAAGTTTGCAGTCATTACATGCCCTGGCCAAGGGTCATAGGATAGGAGATCCCAGCTATATGTTTGTTGCTGAAGATTTCCTATAGGTGTTGGAGTTGCCGAGAAAGCTCTAGGAGGATGATTCAGTCGTTGGGGTATCGGGGCAACCTATTTGGCCTTTCAGTGAAGCCCTAGGCACGGATGTACGTAAACTTTGGATATTGGATGTAGAGAAAGGAATACTGTTTCAAAAGCGCCCTAGCACTGTGGGAGACCCTCCTCTCAAAGTCCTCGGCAATCAGCCTGATAATATGGCCGATGAAGGCATCGTTTACTCTGCAGTAATCCCTTTTGAAGTTGCGATACTAGAGCTGCGGATATCTATCATAGGCTTTGAGTCTTCGCCCCTGCTCCTAATCGGGTGCCACAAACAACCCACTGTACTGTCTCAGATCCACCAAGGAATAGACAAGATAGGAAGTCATATAAAATTTGGAGCTCTTCTTTATGTTGATAAACTGCTTATGGAAGCAGTTGCTTATGATTCCTCCCTAGTAGAATGAAGCCTTTGTTGTGACGTCCTCATTTCCACATAGGATCTTCTCAATGAATTATGCCATCCACTCCAGAAAGTAGGCAGCCATAGGAAGGCCCATAATCTTGCTGAACATGGTCACCAAATCATGGTAATCTTCGTGGAAATCACTGCGGAAGAGTTCCTGAAGAACTTTCGCAGTGCTGCCCCGTCTTTCCTTAAGCCAATGTAGATTTATTGACTTCTTACAGCCACTCGGATTATCATCCCATGAGCCTGGCATTCTTCTAAGGTGGAGACCTCCATCTGTTGGAATGTGGGAATATGGAAGGTCTTTGTGATCCCCTTAGGTGACATGTTAGCGAGAATGTTGCCCTCTTTATCAACGATTGTCCTTGTGTCGGTTTGATATGCTTCTCGACAAGCCATGACCAACTCGGGGGCCATGAGGGATGGAGGGAATCCAACAACCTTTTCTATTCCACTCTGTCTTATCAATCTTGCATTCTTTGTTGTCGGGTTGACCCTGACCCTTTGCGTGAATTCATCGATGTCAACTTGGCCTATGTTGGTGTTAGTGATCTCCTTCTAGTCTGTGGTGACTTTTGAGTGGAGGGGCTTGCCCTGGAATTGGTACTTCATCTGGTCCTTATCTTCTTTCTCTCGAGGGGTCCTTCCTATCTTCTTCCCTTTGTTCTTTTCGGCAGATGCCCCTAAAGGTCCTGCACTTGGTTCCATATATTTTGCAAACAGGGGCATAGTCAGCACAATGGATCACAAAAGCATTCATGTTAGCCAATACCTTGAAAACAAGACTTATTTCGAACAGTCAATTAAGCATAACATGACCTTTTATCCTTAGATGTTATTGATCTTTTGATTAAGAGCATTTAGACAGTTCGGGCCCAGAGGGGCGAACTTCCTTGGTAGGAATGTTGTTTGGAAGGGAAAACAGGGCAGAAGGCTCCCAGAGACTCCCTTGGTCAAATTTTAGTATTTCAAGAGGTTCGTAATGAAGAGGACCGAAATTAAGCATGTGGGTCGAAGTTGGATTTTAGATTTGGGCTCGTTTGGATCGATTTAAGAGAACTCGGAAGTCTTGGGCCAGAGAGCTGTCGGGAGATAGTAGTTCGGAACGACAGACAAAAAATGGAAATTTGGAGATGAAATTCTGAAGTCTGAGGTCCAGTGGGCTGAAGGGTGGCCGACGGTATGTCATTTTACTTCTGAGGGTTTGGGTCAGTGGCACCGGGAAGGCATTCGCCCTTCACCGCTTGGGAAGGTAAACATCGGATGGAATTCCAGAAGGAGCAGCTCGGCAGCAAGGGCCCGGTGGTGCAAGATTTGGCTTCGAGTTTGGTGGCAATCGATTGGGTGGAGCCCGGAGGTCGGAGGGGCAAGTGAGATTTTCTCGTTCACAACAATAGGCGAGGATAGGAGTCTCGGGCTACGGGGCCCTGATGCAGATGAAGGCATTCAGAGCTCAAGTGGGATCCTGCGGCGAACGGTGGTCTAGAGTCCGGCAGTCAGAAGGATGCCCCAAAAAGTGGGGGTCAGCAAAAGGTTAAGCCGGAGTGCGAAGTCACCCTGAGAGTAGACGGAAGGGCGGAACCTAAAACTTGGAGGGGCAGAGAGAGTTCGCCGTGAGGACGTAAGATAAAGAGGCACGGAGACCCGACGCCTGGAACCCGGAGCCGATAAGGATGCTATGAGTTTAAATCACCCAGCAGCAGCAAACAGGAAGGTGGAGTCCACAGGTTAGGACGCCGGGCGAGATTCACCGTGGAGGATGGCGATGCACCCGTAGAACCCCGGAAGCGGAACCCCGGGGTCCCAGGCCTGAGAGACCCAAAGGGCATTTGTTCAGTTTGAAGTTCCCACAGTGAAAAGAAGGGCGGGCTCCGGTAGTCAGGAGGTCGGGAAGAGTTTGCAATTTTTCATGGCGGCATCCATGGTGACTTCCAAATGGGGAAGTCTGATGGGACGGGCCCGAACGTGATATTGTCGTCGGAAGGTTTGTTCATAGTTTATCATGGATGGCGAAGGTAGGTCCTGGGGCTGAAGAGGACATTTTCCCTGCGCGAAGAATAGTCATGGCAAGGAGAAACTCCGGATTGGTGAGGAGGGCATCCTAGAAGGTTTCTCAAGTTTTCCTCTAAATGCAAGAGCTCAGCTAACCGAGCTTCCCTACGATCTCCTCCCTCATAAAAATCATTGATGAACTGAAGAGTAAGAATCTTCAGATGGATGGAGAATATAGGTTCTAGGCCATAAACAAGGTGGAACGGGGAATCGCCAAGGGCAGCTTTGTGGCGAGTGCGATCAACCCAAAGGGAAAAACAGAGTTGGGTATGCTAGTCCTTGGGATTCCTATCTAGTAGCTTTTTTATTACAATAATCAAATTTTTATTTGTAGACTCAGCAAGGCCATTGCCCTAAGGGTAGTAATTAGATGAGAATTTAAGGGCAATTCCATAGTCAAATGCCCAACTAGCAAATTTCAATGAGGCGAACGCAGGTCCATTATCACATACCAAAGCATAAGGACAACCAAAGCGATTTAAAATGAAACTTTCTAGGAAATTAGTAACTACTTCAGTTGTGCATTGCTTACATACTATTGCTTTCGTCCACCTAGTACAGTAATCAATAGCGGTAAGAATGTACCTGTGTCCCGCAGACGATGGAGGGCTTACCAGACCGATGAAGTTGAGACCCCATTCCGCAAACGGCCTTACCTCCAGCATAGTCTGTAGTGGGACAACAACGTTCTTTTCCCTAGTGGCAGCAGTCTGACATGTGTGACATGAAAGAACATGGCAATGGGAATCCTTGAAGACAGTTGGCCAATAATATCCTACTCTCAATATTTGATGTGCTGTGGAAGAACCATAACCATGGCCCGTGCCAAATTTGTTGTGGAACTCTCTTAAGACTTGATCTGCTTCTTCCTTGCCAATGCATCTTAAATAAATACCTTCATGATTCTTCTTGTAAAGAATGGAACCTTGTAGCATGTAGCCATTGCTTTTCAATCTCAGGGCTTGCTTTTGGACTCCTTGCAGGTGCGGAAGACACTTATGGTTCAACAAATAATAGACGACATTCTGGTACCACTCTCCGGGGGAGACATCCTCAAGCTGGTACTGTTGCACAGTGAGTTCGGGCCCATCTTCTACTGTTGTTTTAACAATTGTGCGGGTGAGTGCCTACCCTCTCACCAGCTTCATCGGTTGGATCTCCATGTCATATTCTTGGAGCAGGGTGACCCATTTAGCTCTTCGTTCACCCAATTCATGAGCAACATTTTTACTGCTGGGGACAAAGGAAAACACCTTATTGCGTAGGATATAGTGTCTAAATTTTTCACTCCTCTAACGAGGGCATATGCCTGCTTTTCAATGTTGTGATATCGCAATTCAGCATCCTTGTGGGGAGCACTCATAAAGGTGATCGGATGCTCATTTCCTTCATCATCCTTCTGGGTCAACATGCTAGCACAGGAATGCTTCTGAAGCAATGAGTAGATGGTAATGATCTGGGCTAACTATGGCACCTCGGTCTCGCTTGATTTCTTTGAAAGATTGTTTGCATCGGTGTCCATTCAATTTGGGTTGATGTGTATGCACGGTTGGCTAATCAACCATTTTCCTAGACCAAGAAGTTTAGGTTAATGCTGATACAATATTTTGGTTTTCTTTTTTGTAATGTAAATTTTAAGAGGGAGTTGTTAGGAATTGATGTTTACATTTAGTAATTAGTTATTAGGTTAGTTAGCTGGCTGGGAAGTTATTCTGGTATGGTAGTTTGTATGGAAAACTTGTGGCTTCATATGAAAATGAATTCAATATAAAATCATCGGAATGAAACCAAAATACTATTTTCATTTTGTGTTTTGTTTACAACATTGATGTGATCTTTAATTATAATTTCCTCACCATTCTAACAACTTGCTTGGCATAATTCCACCTTTCTTATTTTTGAGTTTATTTTCTTTTGACAAAACATTTATCAGAATTAAAAAAGTAAAATCTAAACGACACTGCTACTATTTTCAAATATGGGTACTTATTTTCTTGCATATTTTATAATTTATATCATTTAACATCTAACAGATTCCTTTAATTTTGCAGAGTTAAATTTCTTAAGCAGAAATAATGAGGATTCACAGTATCAAAATGGCAGTTAATTCTTTTCAAATAGAAGGATAAACAAATAGAGTCTCCTTTGGGTTTCCATCTGTGCACCATCTTTCGTTTTTGCATTTTTGGCCCCCAATATAATGGGGAAGAAGGATATGATGATTTGATGATTGATACAATTTTTTTTTTAAATTCCTAAGATACTATGGATGGATAGAGTTTCAACATCTTTCAGTGCAATTGAAAACTTCTATTGCGGGAAGGTGTACATTGAAAAAGATGGACGCAAAGGATTGATTAGTTCTTGGAGATATGCTTGAAGAATTTTTTAAATACAAAAACATTTCTCCCACATGCCATTCCCCTTGTATATTTAAAATGAGTAGATACATTTACATTTATTTGCATGTACAATCTGGAAATTAATATAATACAATAGACTACTCTATCTGTAAAAAGTAGTATCCAATGGGTCCATTGGATTGTGGTGTAATGGTAATGGGATGCTTTTGAAAGTGAGCAACCAAGGTTTAACTCGCACTTTCTGCTAAGATGTCCTACCATCCCTGTTAATTGAGTGCCATGATAGGATGGTTAAATCCATGTGCACATTGAAATGCTTAAGCACCTATCACTGGCGATGACTAAGCTATGACTTAGTGTTGTCCATAGCTACCCTAAGAAAAAATGTAATATCCAAAGGAATTGTTATAGATTCCCAGCTATAAACCACTTTAAAAATCAAAAGGAAAAGGAAAGTGGGCTTAATTTAATGAAAGGTACCATTTTTGTTCCTTGATTCAGAGGATTGGCTCTGCTAGAATTAGTTGAACTAGTTTTTCATATATAGGCAGATTTACAATCGCTATCCCTTCATGATTTATATTTGATCATTTGTATTCTTGTTTAATTATTGAGCGTTTTCGTGTTTTTTTTGCATTATTGGCACATGAAATCCGTAGCATATCAATATGTCTGTAATGTTGTATCGCCATTGCATGTATTCGTTTGTTTCGTGTGTTCATCCAATTCCATCAACCAATCTCCTCTAAAGCACAATCTTTGCACAAACAAGATAATTACATTTTTGTTCATTTATTGAATGGGACTCTTTTTGGGCCTATAGTAAACATATCTGTTCATACGTGTTATACTCTTTTCTTTAAGGTTTTGGAATCATAGACGAGGCGACTATACTGTAGATAGTCGATAGGAAACGATGGGTATTTAATGGCAATTTTCTACAATGGAAATACAAGACTTCAAAAGCCGCAACCCTGTACATCACCAGGGCATAAACCCTACAAAATAGCTAGGGTGTGATAACTGTTTGGCACAATGTTTAAAGTAAGAACAGAGTCGCCTGGCACAAATTTGCACTCAAATCTTGCAGATACCATTCAACATCTTTAAAGGGCGTACGTCAAGGAAATTGAATGAGGAGGAGGAAAAGATGAATCACATATATTTGTAAGCAAATAAAGCAAGGAATTTTTTGTTTTATAAATGAATGAACACTTTTTGATGTCTGATAAGGAAATAAAGATAAGGACAATGAGCACGAAGACACTAAGAGGATGAATGAGAATAGGAAACCTAAAACTTTAGATGCAGGTACAAAATTCGCAGAATTATTACGATACAACTAGTGAGTTACACCTGTAGCAAGAAAGTCTTTTTGAAGTACCTCTGATGTCCACTTCATTAGCTCAATATAACTATCCTCGTTAGAATATTACTTGAAATAGTTGGGATAAGAACAGTTGCCATTCTTCAAGAATGTCTCATTTATTCTGCATCCAACAAAACCACATTTAAAAAGAAATTATGACATTCTATTGGAAAGGAATAAAAAGAATTAAATGAACATATTAAAGATGATATAAAATACACTGTTATGTGATGTCAATCAAGAAAATTCTAGGCCCTTTCCACAAATTAGTAAAGTTCATAAAAATATAAAAAATCAACAAATACAATAATTAATTTAATAAGATGTGAAGTATTATATTTTTTAAATTTCTTTTGAAAATTTAAATAATTTATAGTTAAATAAGATAAAATAATTTTAAAATAATATTTTTATTCTTTGGACAAAAATATTTATATTAATTTAATATTTTTAATTTATTATTGATTATAAATATAAATAGTAAATTAGTTAAATAAGGTAAAATAATTTAAAAGTAATATTTTTATTCTCTAGACAAAAATATTTAAAATATTTAAATTAATTTATTCTTGATTATAAATATAAGTAAATTAATGTAAAATTAATTTATTTTATTTTATATTCATAATAATAATAAGGGAAAAACATTAAAAAGAATAATGAGGAAAAAAATATTTATAAAAACAATATTTAAAATTTTAAAATTTAAAATAAATTAAGAAACTTTTTTATAATAATATAAAAGCATTATTACTTGTAGATATAAGAATATCTTACAAATAATTAGAATCACTATAGTGGCACAGAGCCTTTCTCATAAATATTATTATAAAAGAAATAAATATTGTATCATATTTTAAACAAATTACATATGCATATGCTTGATTGATGATGTAATTAAAATTTATATAGAACATAGTTTATAATAAAATTTGCTCTTAAAATTTAATTAAATAAAAAATATAAAAATATAAAAATATAACAATGGTGTTAATTGGAATTAATACCAGAACACTGAATATTATTCGCTGTTGTGGTAGTTGATAGCGCTACTATACAGTTGGACCTAGCCCAGGTTCGTACCAGTGCCTGGGCGGAGGGGAATGGATCGTTATAAATGTAATTACCGACCAAGATCTAATGAGACAATATCTAGAAGGTTTTCTGCATCTGAAGACTTTGTTAAACCGTGCTACAATGTAAAAGGTATGTATTGTTATGGTGAAGAAAGGCGAAGAATCGAAAACTCTGCCACTACTGAAAATGAACATGGATCGTCTCCTAAAGAAATAGGTACAGCGGATTCTACTTAGTCACAAGATGCAAGATGGTCACTGCTTATTGTACAAAGAGATAAAGTGAAAGTATTTGCTTGATTCATTGTGGAGAGCTTATGCTGAAATAGTATTGGTGTTAAACTAACTTATATGGTTTTTCTGACTTTTGTAGGACACAACAGCTTGCATCATGTATGCATTTCCTCGTTATCATACATCAATGAGGGCGTATTTCAGTGTATACAGTTTTATTACTGCACTATTCCTAAGCAAGCAAGAAGGTATTTGGAAGCTTCGAAAGTACCTCTGTGATTACCTTAAAGAAGTCTTTCTACAGATGTATTCATCCATTCCTGAAGGCGGTCACCTACAGATGCGGCACTTCTCTCTGGGCGGCTGCGATCATCGACAGTGAATTGAGAGTAGGAGAAACTCGCATGCAGATTACAGAAGAGCAAATCCACCAAGCAGCGGGTCTGCCAAATTCAGGTAAACATGTATCCCCCTGCAGAGATTACGATAGAGCTGAAATAACAATGAGTCTTACCAGATCTGAAATGGGTGCGAAATATTCGGAATTTTTGCTTGATGCGATCATTGACCCACCTGTGCAAATTGCTTGCAGGGTTCTTGGCTCACAAGCTGTTGGGGGTAAAGACATCGGATTATATCCCATTTGTGTTTGTTGGGACTGGTGTATATTTGTTAAGGAGAAAATGTTGGACCAGATCGTGTCTGTCCAGAAGAAGAGGATGAGCTCTTTTAATTATTCGACCATCCTCCAGTATTGGCAATTAAAGCATTCAGCGAAAAGTGGATTCCTCGCCGTGTTATTGGGCATGCAGACTCATCTATAAACGTATATGACATCAAGGGAAGGGATTTTTCGAGGAGTAAAAAGGAGCAAAAAATGGCCAGAAAAGGGATTTCATCAATACTAGATAATATTATAAAAGAGCATGGACACAGGGTTCTTGGTGGAAGTGGGGGAGAAAAAAGACGAGATAAAAACTGTAGATGAATCAAGAGAAAAAGGGGACGATGAAAAATGCTTATCTGTGGGACGCAGATGAAAAAGCCAGGCAAGAAGTTTGTGGCAATGAATTACCCTTCTACCCAGAATTTCAAATTACTGAAATGCCCAATAAGTCCTCCAGTGGGGAAAAAGATCTGTGTGTCTTGTCTAATGGGGAGAGGGTGGGAGAAGGATAAAGGACATGACTACCTCCAGACTGATCTCTCCAGATTATTGATTGAAAAGTCCGTGTTGAATGTAGAGAGGGCTGCCTTTGAGGATCAGAACAGGCAGATTAAATTCATTGAAACCAAGGAGAGCTATGAAAGACAGATTAGCCGGTGGTGCTTAAGCAATCAAAGAATGTACATTTGATACAACGCACCATTAAATATAAAGAATGTGTAAGCCAATAACTTGCAAGAAAATTGCACAGGTGGGTGATGGATTATATCCAGAAACAATCCCTAACTATTCTTACACATTTCAGATCTGGTGAGACGCATTCTTATTTCAACTCGATCGTAATCTCTCGAGAGGGAGACACGTTTACCTGAATTTGGCAGACCCATTGTTTGCTGGATTTGCATCATCTATAATCTGCATTCTTTTCCCTACTGCTAATTCACCGTCGATCATGAATCGATGATCCCCGCGTAGACTTTCTGAATTAATCTCGTGGACCTTCACGCTGGAATGCCAGATCTTAGCCTGCTGGTTATCCTCCATTTTCCCCGCCAACTCGTTCAATTGTTTACACAGTTGGTGTAGATGGATTGTTTACGGCCTTGAGTAATATGTGATGTATATATAAGAATGTTGGTGTGCAGTGATATTCGTGCTGCTTCCACGTATCAAATATATCCAGAGAACAGCTGGTTGCATTAAAGGATTGGACACCGTTAATGGTGGCACAGTTTGCGGTAGAAACGAGGTAAAGTGGAGGAACAGATTTTTACAAGTGCCCCGAGGTTGCATGTGAACTTGCTTTTTTTTAGGGTTTTAATTGTAAGTTCTAGAGGCATCGTCTATCCTATGCAATTCTTTCTCATAAAATAATTAATTCAAATGAGAAAGCATAAATAAATTAATTTATTGTATTTTATATTTTTAATATTTACTTTTATTATTGATCAAATATACCTAGAAACGAGGTTTCCTATGAATTTTCTTTTTCTTTGCCGTTTTGTTTTGAAAAAATAATTAATTCAAATGGGAAAGCATTATTATTTAATATATATTTTAAAAATAGTCTACATATTTGGAGAGATATCTTCTAAGACGTTTATTTAATTTATTGTATTTTTATATTATTAATATTTTATTTTTATTATTGTATGAAATTATTATTATTATATTATTTTTTTATTAATTATTATTTAATTGTTATATTATCATTATTTTATTATTATATTGTAATATATATATATATATATATATAAGTCATTACTATAATATTATATTTTTATATAATTATTATATTATCATTATTATAATAATTTATTGTAACTATTATTAAATTATATTATTAAATGGTAGCTCCAATTTAACCCTAAACCTTAGTAAATTGTTCTCTTAATTAAACACTAATTTTAATTGAACCCTATCCATAATTTAATTCTTATTTTTTGTAACTGATTCGTTACCCTTATTCTAGTAGTAACCATTATCATAATTGAACACAGTGGGAGATACCATTAAAAGGATAGTATATGAAGAATAGCAATATTGTTTGTTTTCAATGACAGTGTTTATGAACTTTGGATATTGGCATACATAATGGTCCGTTGAGGATAATGGCATTGCATACAGGTTTAGGGCATGTGAACATGATTTTACATATGCTAGTTAAGACCCTTGCTTCAAGAATTATGAAACACATGAAAGTTGAACAAGTGAAGGGCAGTCCCAGTCCTTTGCAAATGAGAAATACACTAAAAAAAACTAAAAGCCTGATGTTTCCAAGTATAAATGCACCTTTTTGTCCATGCCTGAACTTCCATATATTTTAGAGCAGCATATCTTAGTGAACTGCAAATGGTAAACAGTGTTCATCTGAACCATACTTAGCCTTTTTTTGAGGCTTTTCTTTTATAATTTCAGTTACCGTTTGTCTTCATGGTGTGAACATTTAGTTGTATTAGCATGTTTATGTTGTTTCGTTGTTTTAAATTCTTGAGATACTAAACTATAGAGAATTGCAAGATTCTTGGTGACACAATGCTATAAGGAATCTAGATTACTAGTTTGTAGTTGGAAATACCCTAGAGTATATGAGGACCAAAACTTAAAACATGAGATAAGAGAACCCAAATCATAGTTTGATTGAAAAGTACAAGTAAGGCTTTCGAGCTCAAATCTTAGTGGAATTGGGAAGGCATGGTTTTTCAACCCATCATTGGTTATAAATGATCACGATTTATAGAGCCAACATGGTTTAGAAGTAATATTTGAGCTTGGAGAGGCATTGATTACATAGATTTAGGATCTTGTTCGTGCACTTAGGAATTTTAAAAATTTGATTGATTCTTGCAAGAAACTATGCTAATCCTAATTCAAATTATGAAATGGCACAGCTTCATGAGATGCACTTGTATTGTAGATCTAAGATATAATAAAAAAATAAATGAGGTTAGCTTCCTTGCAAGGTGTACAAACATTTTCAAACACAAAGGATGTTTTCTAAGTAAAATTCATCATTGGGGTGTGATATGTAGTAGTGATATTGAATTCCAAAAATTTGAACCATGGTCTATTATAAGTTTGTTTGATGACATCACTATATGGCATGTTTGAAGGGTTGCCTCAAAAGTGTATTCGGAAGCATCACCTCTAAAAACTACAATTGAAGCACACTTTTGATAAATATACTATGTTTTGAGGGCATAAAAGTTTCCATTCATTGTTTACTATATATTTTCTTGTTGATCATCCTGTTTATATTTGCAATGCATAACAAATACACTATTTTTTAGTTAAGGTCCAATCATTATATCACAGATCCTTTTGATCTGTGTGAGCTTATTCTTTTCAAATCATTGTTTTGGAATTTGTGTTGTAGAGAGTCATGAAAATATGTTATTGGTTTTGTATTTAACTATTCAACATTTATTCCATAGATTGTGTTGAAAATGGAGGTAATTATGTAGCTTTAAAACTTGTAAAACTATTATACTATAGATCTAATTAAGTGTTCCTTGTTACAATTTCTTTGTATATGATTATGTGTTTAGATTCATTTTACCATTTGCAGAAGTAGACAGAAGATTGTAGAAGAATAAGACCAGAAGATAGAAGTGACACAACATATACCATGGAGAAACCCTTTCGGGAAAAAACTCCACCAAGAATTAATGTATTATTTAATCTCATAATAATATTACAATAATTCCAATCCTTGCTTGAGATGCTTCTTTTGCCTCCAACAAATCTTCTTCACAACCTGCAATAAAATTTGATAGAACTCTCTTCAACTTGCTACAATTTATAGACAATAACGAGCCTTGTAAACACCAAAGAGTTTACAATTAAAAAGAAAAAAGCTTATCTCACAAAACCTACACCTATTCATTGCAAGTAGAGTTCTCCCATGAAATAAAATTTCAAACCAAGTCCTTCATTAATTTGGGCGTCCAAAACTGAAGTCCTAACTCAATGTTTATTCCGAAGATATCTTGTAAGCTTCTCCTCAAAGTTGGCACCCAAGAATGGACCCACTTAACTCAGCCTTATAAAATATCTTATCATGCAAAAGTGTTAACTCCAAGATGACAACTTGGGCACCCAAGGTGGGTCCAAGTCAATCTTTGTTAACTGAAACATATCTCTCCATCAATTCATGCAAACATGATGCATGATTGATCATCCCCACTTAATTGAATGTATCACTTGTTATATGTCATGCAACTCAATTCATTAGTCATGCATTCCAAGTCAACTAAAGTCAACTAGAATTCAACTGAAACTAACTACATGCAAC
>VDFB02036544.1:0-31805 GCA_007258455.2 Sequoia sempervirens
CACCCACTAGCCACTAGTTAAAGCTTTTTGCCTTTTTTAACCTATTTTCGTAAATCGGTCATAACTATTGCATAAGTTGTCGAAATTGGGAAACAAGATATCATCAGAAAGTTGGTTCCAAGCACTTTCCAGTGGTGCTGGTCTCATTACCATATTTTTCTGTTGGTTCTTTGTATTCTCAATCAAAGTTAGATCTTCATTTTTGCTTCGAATCTTCCCTAAGTTCATTTTATTCAATATTTTGTGTTTTCACATTCTACTTAATTACTTGAACGTCTTGGCACCTGGAAAGGATCTGTTTGTGTAGGATTAAATCATTTGATCTTCTTTATCAATACTGAGGTAGTTAGTCTCTGATTTTTCATTTGAGTGAGCATCGTGGGTTCTTCTATTCATCCTTTTGTGATAAACTTGGATAAGGATAACTATGAGTCTTGGCAAAGTGGCATCCTGACACTTTGTATGGCATCATACCTACACCAGACACACGAGGGATTTTATCAACATGGGGCATCATCAGAGATCATATTGTAGGGGTTATATGTTCTAGTGTTGATCTTGACACTATGTGTGTTGTATCGGACATTGAATGTCCCCACACACTTTGGACTCGTCTTTGGGAGATCCTTGGAGACCCTCGTATCTCTCCATACCCACAGGATCCTATTGTATATTGTCTCATCCCTCCTATAGATGTAGATTCCATACCCTTTGCTGACGATACTTTAGAGGAGCTTGAGTATATCACAGGTCTTGCATGTTCTGATGGTTTAGATACTTGTTTTCATATTCCCACTCTTCAGATCGAGACTACATCATCATCTTCTGTTGTTCCTGATCTTTTGCCCCTATTGATTCAGTGCAACAAAACATCCATTTTCTTCCAAACATAACTACTTGGGATTCACATCTTGTAGACATACCATCCTTGCTTGTAGAGTCTCAAATTGCAGACTTGGAGGATTATTTTGAGGACATTCATCTCCTCTTTGTTGACAACCACATCAACATTGTTGGCCCACCATCGTCATCGCCTTTGCAACTTGTTCTACATCAGTCTTCATAGGATCTTGGATCAACATCATGGCTTTCTAGCATGATGATATGTGAGCACTTTTCAGAGGAACACATCATTTGGATTTGGATTCTAGAATCACCCATTCTTTGGGATTGACTTCTCCAATCACCAGTGGCTCTATTTCTTCCTAAGGGAAGAAATGTTGTTTGCAGGAAATGGATCATATTTTGTCTTCAAAAGTTCATCATTGGCACAAGAGCTCTTTCTTTATGGGGGGGATTCATAGATCCTCTTTTTCTCTCTCCTATCGAGGGGACATCTATTGTACTTTTGTGATAGAAGTAGTCCTTGGGGGGTCACATCGAGTCCTCCTTCTATCCTTCTTTCACAGTTAGTACAGTCATTTCTTTTTCTCTATTTTGGAGAGGAGTTTTTCCCATGAGGTCTTCTCCTTTTCTCTAGTTATGGGAGATTCATTTATTTTGTACATGGGTACCTCATCAAGACTTCCATCTGGGACCCAACCATACATCCATCATTGCATTCTACATCAGGGCTTTATAGCTTCTCCCTAAGTTGATCTTAAGGGGAGGTGTTAGAGTCATCAGGATAATCACTTGATAATTAATCAATCATTAATTATTATTAAATCCCTTATTACTTTAATTCACTTAAGCTAAACATAGGAGTGTTTTTTTATTATTAGATTAGGCTAATTATCGGTCTAGTTGTCTCATTGCAAGAGATTAAGACACTTGTCACAATCTAATGCAATCTTCATCTAGGGTTTGCTTTTGCATGCTTTTATAAACATGGACATTCATTGCAATCATAAGATCCATTACAATTCAAAACCATTCAGGTTAATACATTGTGTAGACACTAAAAATTGTTTGAGGCCTACGACTCTTATATTCTTCATCATTTCCCCTTTCGTATGTTATTTTCTACAGTCATATGTCTTCTATTAATTAAATAATTTTAATTATTTAATTAGGTCATTTCTACCTTTATTCTTCCTTGATTAGTTAAATAAATTTTATTTATTTAATTACGTCACTAGTTAAGTCCCTTTGTTTCTAAAATTAAATAAATTCTATGTCACTTTCTACTATAATTAAATGATTATTTTAAATTATTTAATTATTCATTAGCCTCTTCTTTCTTAAATTAAATAAACTTTATTTATTTAATTTGGTCCACTCTCTTGAATGTTGAATTAAATTCAAAAGATCCTCTTTGTCACATTCTTCTATAATTAAATAATATCTTTATTAGTTGATTATTCATTGGCCACATAGATTAAATAATTTTTATTATTTAATTTCCCCTATCACCTCTTTGTTCGTGCCAATCTTATCTTCCACATCAAGTCCTTATCTATCCATGTCTCAATTAACCTCCACCCTTGATTAAATTATTTATAATTTAATCTTGACTGTCAATCCTTATAATTTTTCCCTAACCCTAGTCCATACCTCATCTTTCATTCTTGGCCATTCATCATTGACTTTCAATCCTATCCTTCCATTCAAAATTGACCTCCTTATAAGAGACTTTGTCATTATCATTTGTCATCTATCAACAAGCTATCTAGAGTCATCTTGCTATCTTGCTATCAAGTCATCAAGTCAAGTGCATTCATAGTCAATAAGAATCTTCAATATTTTGCTAGTCATTGTCATAGGCCTATTTGCATACTCAAAAATCTGAGGGCAACTATTATATTCAAGCAAAATGGAGAAGTGCAATGAAGGTGAATCAATGGTGGCATGACTCTTTGGTAATATTGTTTCATGTTTTTATGCCTTTATGCTTATTTGTGCTTCATTTTTTATTAGGGTTTGATTTATATGCTTTATTGCCTAACCTTAATTTCCCTCAGATTTTTGAGGATCCAAATAGGCCTAATGACAATGACAAAGCAAAATGGAGAAGTGCAATGAAGGTGAATCCCCGGTGGTATGAAGACTTTTGGTAATATTGTTCCATGTGTTTATGTCTTCATGCTTATTTGTGCTTCATTGTTTATTGGGGTTTGATTTATATCCTTTATTGCCTAACCTTAATATTTTAACCCTAATTACACATTGCACATATAAGTGTTCTTTTGGATTCAATCTTTCCTCTCTTAGTTGCATAGCAAATCAGTTGCTTTGATCTTTCTTTTGTGATAGGATAATTGCTCTCAGGTGATTTCTGGGTGCTGTGGAGTTCAATCATCAACTTCAACACTATCTACACAAAGCAATTGGGAAATTTAATGTTTTCCTGACAAAGCTTCACTAGGGGAGAGGATCCGTTAGTTGAGCACCCTAACGTTGCACTTCTCAAAAACCTATGTAGAAATTTCAAATCACTCCCAATTTTTTTACAGTAGCTTACTTGGCAAGTCCCTTGCTTATAACTAAAGTTTCAAGGCCACTTCATCAAATATGATGCCACATCAACATGCCTTTTGTCGAGGTGTCCAAAAAGGCCCAAAAAAAAGTGAGACCGATATTTGTGCACTAAATCATGTTCTATTGGTGCGCTGATGCAGCATCACATGATTTGTTGCTTTTTAGATCTAAGGAATACATTTCATTCAATTATGGGTAGTGATGATCAACACTAACAACTTTAAAGTCACAACTATTGGTCCAATATTGTTAAAAATATTGGACATTAAACCAATAAATGCTATAACAAGTTAACAACTATTGAAACATGCTCAGGTATTGGATCTTCTTCCCTAACCAAACTTTTGAGTATTGCACCACTACGATGTGGACAACGGGCCTATGATAACTATAAGTAGAGTTGCATTTAAAGAAATGTCAAACCTACCAAAACCTAACAGTCGCTAGGTGGTAGTTGCAAGAAACTGATCTATAAGGTGGTAGTGAGTTGGGTCAGAAACAGACCTACCAAAATTGTTTTAAATTACACCATTCGCAACTTCCCACAACACATAAACGAAGCAATGGTCCTATGTGTAATTTGTTTGGTAATAAGGACTCGGAATTTAGATGTTGTTTGGGTTCCTTTCTTACGTAAGATCCTAAAGAAGCAGATGGGCCCAAATTATGGAGAAATAATCATACCTCCCTTTAGGAAGAAGATTTCACAAGTTCAGTTAGAAGGGGATTTTTACATGGCTTCTTACTTAATGTTATCTATGCGATGATGAAGTTTGCTCCTCCATTAACTAATTAGCAGTCAAGCTCCATGATCCCAAACGCACTTATAGTTATACAGACATAGTATGACAATGGCATTGTGGCAATTTGTAAGAGCTTTCTCTTCTACTTTACGAGAAAAATCCATTGAAACCCCATGATTGGGATGAACCCAATGCTAGCCAAAGAGACGAAAGATATAAAATTGTTGCCTGACAGATTTATCCCCAACAAACAACTGTAGCAACGGTGGTAACACTCATAGGCCCACAAATACAGTTCAGACATGTGCTCCAAAGGATTCTCAAATATGAGATTTGTTATCAACTTGCTAACTCAATGCCCTAGTGCTGCTAAGTAAGAAGAAGTTGGAGTATATTCCCTCTACGCCATTCTATATATTAGGCTAGTTATATAATTTTGCACAGATACCAAAATTTGGCGAGTTGATTAAGTCTTATGGGTTTGATCAGGCTCCATGTAGGTGTTTTGTTTCAGAGGGTAGGATAAGACGATGCCATACAAAAAAAGAATTTAACTTCATCTACACATGACTCCATGGCAGAGCATGTGAAGTATAATCTACAATATCTATGATGAGCATGCAATGAGCAAGCTGAGAGTTGATGTGTTGCTAAAGAATGAAGACGAATCTAACCTAAGTACTCCCATTCACAGAGAGAAGTTTCTACGTCGCAAGGAGGGGACTCAAGCGACTAAGAAATGAACTTGACAACTAATTAAATATTCCAAAACTCCTGTTTTTAAACTCTAGCTTGCATACTGTGATTTTTGAACAAGACTATATAGTTAGGCCCTTTTTAATCATTCCAGAAAAAGAAACATAGGCTCCCCTCCTTTTCTCCAAAACATGAAAATTGTTCTCCAAGCAAACAAAGAAAACTATTATGGTTATTTATCATTTCCTCGTCTTTTTGAACTACTTCAATCATGTCCAGATTGCGCGTAGTATTCTAGGTATAGAGGATTTTTTACAATTTTTTCATCCTCTAATTTCTTCATTTTTGGCATTTTAGTTTCTTCCATTCGCATCTCCATTCTTAACTTAAAATTTCACAAAAGCTGAGATAACCTCTATTTGGTCAGCTTTAAGAGCTTCTTCAAATGATTTTTTTGTCATTTATGAAACCATTTTTGACTCCTTTATTATCACTTCCATATTCAACTCCTTTAATGGCATTGTCTTCACGAATATTTACTGTTGTTTCGCATGAAAATTGGGAAAGCAATAGAATTAAAAAAGTATGCTCAGGATATGCAACCAAAAAAATACAAGAACTCCATTAAATTCAAGTAAAAACATAATAAAATTGACACAACTAATCAACGAAACACAAAGTTGTAACAAATCTAGAGAGGAAAACAAACTGAATAAACCAAGATTGGCGAACAATACTAATCAAAGTCAATCCTATCAAATAACAGAACTTTCAAGAATGATAATGTAACATGATTTGTCATTTTTCTCACCAAATGTTTCGTTTCCATCCTCCCTAACTACAGTTCCCTTATGAATTAGGGTCCTACGTTTACAATTAGAGTAGATGCTTATAATAAGACCATATTCATAAAAAGAAAAATACTAATGTCATAAGATTTGCCTTGGGATGTTGCCTTCTTATGATAGTATTGATTCATCAAAACCTAGTAATAAATTTATCATTTAACAATATATTTCCCATACAAAATACTAATCTAATTAATTAAATACATACTACCAATGAATAATCAATAAATAATATGATCTCTCATTGATATTCATCAACAAAAACATCTAACAAATAAACCACAAGTAACCAATTGAAACTAATTTAATATTCTAAAAGGTACAAGAATATCTTGAACCTACAAGACAGGTCCTGCAAAATATAGAATTCAAAGATCCACACTCTAATAATAAACAAGCATGGATTTTCAACATTCAACAAACCAAGAAGAAATGGAACACCCACCTAAACAACGGAAGTATGCGCAACCCTCTTAGACAATTGAAAAAGATCTACTAACAATTCAGTCCCAATAGTTTATTGGGCAAACCTTGCCCTTACCAAGTTGTGTACAACTCATTCTACAACTCAACATGAAGAGATGAACTTTAACGATTTTAGTATGGCCCTCCATATTGACAAAAGGAGATGGAAAACCTTAAACTAGTTTAAAAACCTCAAATCAAACATGTAAAGGGACCACCATAGTCCTTGACATGTATGAGTTCCATTATGTGATCGATAATGAAACTAAGACTTTAAATGGAAGAATTTCATGTACGTCAATAGTACCAAAAAGGAAACACTTACGCTCCTCAAACTAAATGCAAAGAGCACTTAATACTTCCACGCCTCCCAATAATTTTATTGTTCCTCCAAGCATGAATAGTAACAACTCAATCCCTTAAAAAGGGCCAATTTGTTAATTTAGTCTAAGGAAAACACAATTAATGAAATAAACATGTTCCCATTTTTTTTTACGTTGCATCCTTCAATTGCTTCTTTTTGGCTTTGTCCAGTGCACATTGTGACAGCTTTTTGTTATCCTTTGTTACATTGGTTTACAATCATTTAATGTATGTAGATGGTGCAATGATCATGTGTTCTTTTGTATTTCTCATTCATTTTTAAAAATCATATTATGAGTTGTTGTTAGGATGAAAAAAGTTTTGGCTAAATCAAGTGTAGCATTCACAAATCAATCAAATGCATTAGCAACTTTAGATTCTTGCACAAATATAATTTTAGGTGTTTAAAGGAATGTGAGGATCCTAGTGGGTCCACCCATTCTTTTTGTTTACAAAAAATGTATTTTTTAATTAAAAAAGACCTCATAAACCCTTGGTCATAAGAGATGACAACCCCTAAAAAAATTTACAAGCCCCAAGAAGATTTCCTAAAAAATTTAATAAGAGGATAGGGTGGTGATGTTTCCTACCCATTCTTGCATCCTTGAAACATCCCCTACAACAAAGGGAGTCATTTTGGGTAGGTGACACATCCTAGGGAGCATAAAAGTGCATTGGTTGTAGATTTTCAAAGGCTCTTCAAACCAATAATGTGGCATGCTACCTACACTCAAACATCTTCAATGTCAAATACTTGTAATCCCCTACTTCTACGACTACTACAAACCAATCCATACACATAATTGAAAATGAGCTTCGTCTCTTTTAGAGGTTCTAAATCTTTGAACATAGAGTTTGAAGCTTCTGCAAAGCAATCATAACAACTAAAAAATTTCACAATTATCAAATCATCATGCATTTGTAGTTGAGGAAACACCTTTGTGAAATCTGCTCCATAAAATACACACAGCCTTGACCTTGTTTGTGAAAATAAGTTAAATAGTGCAAAACGTAAGATTGTAATTTCATTGGGTGCTTTATCATGCATGTTTCATTCCAGATTAACATCCTCTATTGTAAGGCCAATACTTCCTTGTCGAGTGGCTAGATGATCATATCATGATATTTAGAAAAAATTGATTTGAATTAGCCCTCACAAATTTTTATTACACATTATAGGTATTTGTCTTGGTAGCATCATGATTAAATACTCATAAGGTTGAATCCTAGATCGACCAACAATGTGCTAGCTTCACCACTTTCACCAACTTCTTGTGTTGATTTAGGCACTTTCTCGGTAGTAATTCTCGTATCTTTTTTGTTACCAACAAGTAGAGACAAAAACTTCAATAGACTATCTTGAAACGATTATTGTTATCTTAAGTCTATGGTCACTAGTACAATTGCAACTACAAATTCCTCTACCACAATAGTATATTTTATTTTTGACAGATGAATTTTTAAAAACTTTTAGCAACATCTCAATATGATTTCTTTAATATCATAAATTCATGTACAACTTAAACCTTTTTAAATAAATTTGATTAAGCAAAAGAATATTAAAACCCTCCCTAATGATTAGTCCTCCATTTTACGAAGTGATTTTGCAAATCTTCCAATTTAATTAACATTATATTCAAATTAATAAAAAGCACTCTACATTATTTTAATTCAAATGATTTAAGCTATTAAATAAATTATTAAAACAAACAAATTTCATCACATCATATTAATCATAAATGAACCTTGGTGCATGCTAACATTGATTGCATACACATATTCCCATCAAATAAAGAAATGATTTCATGGGTGCCTTCATATCCTAATATTGATGCATGCCTAATTTGGATTATAGTGGGCATCCCTACACAACTATCCCCACGGAGTACCAATGTCTGGTGGCTTTCATG
This sequence comes from Sequoia sempervirens, assembly GCA_007258455.2. NCBI lineage: Eukaryota > Viridiplantae > Streptophyta > Pinopsida > Cupressales > Cupressaceae > Sequoia > Sequoia sempervirens. The sequence goes on from VDFB02036544.1 coordinate 8,446, forward strand.
CTTATTAGCAATGATTTGCACCTGAAGCTACTTAATTCCATACTAACTCTTTAAGTCTAAATTCTACACCTTTTGTCCATTACCAACGCTATCAAATGTCATCCCTGGTCATAAATAAGGACAATTAATATTCATAGACAAAAGAAACCCATGCCTTCCGAAATAGTGACCAATATGGTGGCATGCATTCTACTTATCAATCCACAATTTATTTTTTTGGTTAATAAGAGCCCAAGGTCAAAATTATTTATCAATCAAGATTAATACATCAGGGAACATATAATAAGTAGTTTATATGTATCTTTCAAATGCTGCACTTAAACACAATTTTTGAGCATTCTAACCATAAAGCCCTAAAACTAACTTCAGCATAAAGATATAAAACAGACAAAAAAGGAACAACAAAAACATAAACCCTCCACCATTTACTTCTTCCTGCTGCCTAGCAAACTTCGAGCAACAAGCATCTCAAAGGGATATAAGAATAACCGTAATTTCCATCATTTTCTAACCACCAATTTTCTTCAAAGCCTTCCACTGCTAACTTAGATAACTCATCAGTCTCTTTGTTTGCCTCCCTATAGGTATGGTTGATGGTGTAACACTCAAAATAAGCTAAGATTGTCATTATTCTGTCCAAAAGAGAATTTAATCTCCAGTTTGGAGTCGTTGCTGCTCTTACTACATTAACCATTATGGCCGAGTCTCCTTCAATCCCAAGTTTCATAACTTTCCTCTTTTTACATTCAATTAGGCCGAGATATAATGCATGGAATTCTGCAATATTATTAGTATCTTTTGGAAGAGAAACTGCTAACTTACCAATGGTGAGCCCCTTGTGATCTCTGATTATGCAACCTGCTCCCGAAGGGCCAGGATTTCCTTTGGAAGCCCCGTCAAAATTTAATTTCAGCCAACCTTCCTGTGGCGGAAACCAAACTGCTTGTTTTCTCTTAAAAGAGGAATCATCATAATTTCCTAAGAAAGGAGGAAATTTGAGACCTGACCAGTTGAATCTCATTCTACCATCCCATTCTGTAAAAGTCCCCTTAGTGTTATGTTTCAAGGCCAATTTACTATTTATGTTCTCCACTATGGAGCTTTCTACCAAATTAAGCACCGAATCTACAGAACGAGATTTATTATCAAAAGTTCTTATGTTTCTTTCTTTCCAAATTTCCCATACCAAGACTGAAGGGCTGATTTCCCAAAGGAAACTCAAGAGACCATCCTGACGTCTAATTGGCCAACCCTGAAATAGAGATATAATGTCATTTGGGAGGGCTGTAATCAACCCAGCTTCGCACAAAGCCATCTCCAACATTTTGTTGAGAAAGGACAGGTTAAAAGAAGATGATCAGTGTTTTCCTCTTGCGCTTTGCATAATGTGAATCTTGAAGGACCCTTAAAGCCCATTTTCCTAAACCTTTCAGCTGTCAAGATTTTCTTTCTTCTCGCTAACCAACAAAATACACCCGCCTTTGGTATAATTTTGCTGCTCCAAAAAAGCTTAGAAGATATCCCATATCCCTATTCTCATCTTGACTTGCTAATAATTTATATCCTTCTTTAGCATTATACTGACCATGATTGGAGGCTACCCATATTAATACATCTTTTCCTCTTCTAAAAGCTAGATGCATGTTCTTAATAGCTTCCATAAGCTGAAGAGCCTCATTATGAGGAATAGGAAGGCCATCCAAGCTTTTCCATTCACAGCGTAGGGTTGGGTCACCATAAGGGAAGAAGGCATAATCTCTGACTTTGCCTCCCCAACTTTGTTTAAGAATGGACTTAGTATTTTCTAATGATATAATGTTGTCTAAACTTGGATAACCCCCCCCAAGAATCTTCCCAGAAAAGGCAAGACTGACCATCATGGACGTCCCAAGATAAGTAATCAGCAACTAACGCCTTACACTTGAGGATAAAATTCCAGATTCTTGAACCTTTTGGTGGATTGTTGATTCTAATGATGTCGCTTGAAACTGATCCATTGAAATACTTGGCTTGCATAAGTTTAAGCCATCTCAATTGTGGGTCTTTTATCATCCTCCATACCAATTTGGCTCCCAAGGCCTGGTTTTGCTTGTCTTGGCTTCTCAAGCCCATGCCTCCTAGAGATTTTGGCTTACATATCCTATCCCAAGCTATAAGAGCAATTTTGTTTTTTTCCCCAGTGGTTTGCCAAAAGAAGTTTCTCATTTTCTGAACTAAGAAGGCATTCATAGATGCTGACAAGGCTAAGTATGATAGAAGATAAATAGGTAATGCTCATATCACTGCTTGGAGCATAACCAATCTGCCCGCCCATGACAGCCATTTCCCTTTCCAAGAGTTCAAACTTCGCTCAATTTTAGATTTCAATGGATCCCAAATGTCACATCCCTTACATTGAGACTATGTTGGTTATGTATTTCAAATGCAATGTTAGTTGTAGATAACTGCTTTCATGTGATTATGACATCGGGAATGAATAGTTGTTCTTTTATCATAATTGTAATGTTAACTAACTTTTTATTTGGCCAGTGAATTTATTGTTCAAGAGAAGTTGAACGAGATCAGAAGATCAAATTTAAATATATATTATTAAGCCGTTGAGAATGATCTAATCCATAATTCCTGTCAGTGGATGCAGGATTGCCGACGCCACAAGGAAAAGGGAAATATCATCAGGGAGAGGACGTGGTTAATAATGGATCAATTTTATCATCAAGCCCAGAGTGGAAGCAAGACAGTTGTGTCGACATCGTTACCTTGGCCATAGATAAATTAATATAAGTATTGATTAAGCAAGTCAATTTAAATAATCACCTTTTATGGAGATTTCAAATAGTTAATAAATAATAAATTAAAATAATAAATATAAAATAAGTATTTATTATATTCTCTTGAAGTTTGGCGAAACAAATTCTTGATACATTTTTATATTCGTAAGGGGATATTAAATATTAAATTAAAAATAAGAGATACAAGTTATTTGCCATCGAATTGAATATAACGTATGTAAGTCTTAAAAAAATAATGGAATAAATTTTGGCGCCGTCGGTGGTTTTGAATCAGACATATTCTTCCTCCATGCCTTGATTTGAAACGGCCAAGACGGGTAAGCCAGGAGTCGCGTGACTCTTGCAGTCTTGGCGGGGGACTTTTAGAGCAATTATAGTGGAAGTCGAAGGGGGGAGGATACGAACTTCATTCTTCCGGGAAGGTTTCTATCTTTTGCCATCGATTTTTCATTGAACCCTTCACTTCATTCTTCGGAACGCCATCTCTCTTTGAACTCGGCCTTGATATCTTACTGGTCTCTGCATTTGTTGGGTGTTGCGTTTCATCTTTATAACCTATCTTTCTTTTCTTCATTGGAATTCCTTGGAGGGCGTCAACTTGGGTAACTCGTGCTTGAGCATGGAAGAGTGCTGGTTGCAAGCCGTGTCATCTTGGCAAATCATCTGAATTATCAAGCGGAGCTTTTACGAGTTTCAATTTAATTATCCAGGCATGTATGGTAGAACTCTAAATGTGTTACCCAGCTTGGATAGCATTAAAACGTGAGTGATACTAATTTGTTTATAAAATATTATTAATGAAAATCTTGCCAGATGAAAGTAGAATAGAAATTCGTTTTAGATGATAAATACTCCATAAAAAGGAATGAACAGTTAATTTGAGCTTTATCACCTATCTAATAACCCTTTCTGAGTCGAGCTCTTTTGATTTAACATTGGCTCTGTATCACTCAAACCCAAGTTGAGCTCTTTTTCTTCTTTCCGAATATATTGTTCTTAGTAAATCTGAGAGAAGTAAATTACAATCTTAAATTCTGAATCACTGTGGTCTACTCAAATTTTCTTGGAACCTGAATCTGTTCCAAACCACATTAATTCTTGACAATCGAAGGGTAAATCAAATCTGAGATAAGATTCTATATTCTTTCTTCTTAACATTGAACTTGGTCATTATTAGAATTTTCAACAAGATCATTCCTGTTTGAATTATAATGCCATACGCTGAATTAAATCTATATCTGGGTTCTGTTGAATCATTTTGTAATTTCTCCAAAGATCTTAATAGGCATAGATAAGCCAAATTCCTTTTCCCTGAATTAGAAGTTGAACATGTGCATACCTTTGTTCAATTGAGACTGCTTGGGAATATTTATAATGAGAGTCTTGAAATTCCCATTGTTGTATCAATCACTCTTTTCTCTTGCATAAACTTTAGGGTTTAGACATAACCCTGAACTAGAGGAAAAATTAATCAAACCTGTCAATGTGAATTAGACCTTGTACTGCGAATAATTTGAGCAGAGAATAGTCAAGGTGATCTTCCGTGTTATGAGAAAGATTATGCTTAAGCTCTAAGCAAGATGAATTTTGGAAATATGAATTAATATAAATGAAGGAATAAGACTCCTTAATCTCTCCTCATTAACTTGAGAGTAGCAGTGTATTATTACTTAGAAGGGTTAAGTTAAGAGTTGAGTATATCTCTGTGTATGAACAACAAGGAATCAACTTACCTTTAAATATGATGAAAGGCTTTTGGGGACCATGTTAGAATAATATAAATCTTGAAACAAGATATAATTTCAAACCAAGTTCTGGTAATATTAATCCTATGGTTAAGATATAACCTCGAACTAAAAGGAATTGATAAACAAACTTGCTAATGTAAAATTAGACTTTAATCTAAGTATTATCATGTCGAGCAAGGGTGAGAGTGCTGATGGCACATGAGTGCCAGAGATGTCGACACAATAGTGCCAGAGACATCGACACAGAAGTGTCAGAGATATCGGCACAGGAGTGCCAGTTCTATTAAAATCCTTGGCCAAGGTACAATGCTAGATTCAGCATCTGTCAGCTATCAAGTATCGGATATACCACTGATCAGAGTGGCCTTTCTAGTTGGGAGGTACCCTTAGATAGGTCGATCAGGAGGTATAGGTCCTTGACACCAGGCTCAGAGGCATGATGATAAATCGATCCATGTTGATTACCCTCGTGAAGGGCGGGTTCTTCAGTTGAAGAAACTCGGGAGACCAGTAGGTCTTGGTTGGGCGGTAAAGCCCCTGATGATGATTCTCTTTTCCTCGATAAAGATTTCCAAGTATGATAGTATGGAGATGATGTCAAAGGGATTTCTTCCTCTCTTGTATATCCAGGTACATGCAATGGTAATTGAATTTCTATTCCATCTATGCCATGAATGCTATTCTTTATGTTAATGAACATTGTAGGATTCTCAGATACTTAGTGAGATAGCTACCTGAATTTATTCAGTTGTTATATTGTTTCATAGCTGTAGCAATTATTCGTTATCTTCTGGAAGCAAAGAAAAGTAAATATTATTCTTCTGCAATTCCTGTTAGATGTTTATAGTTATAGTATCTTTTCAGCTGAAAATGAAATTAAAAGTTAGTAGATGAAGTGTATAGTGTAACGACATATGGATTGAGTTCTTTTTTTTAGCTGCAAATGAAGCCCTAGTTTTTATAAGAGAAGGATGCGAATTGGTTAATCGTGCCCTAGTAATTATTCTCTTTTTAGAGTGATTATCTTTATTTTGGAAAACCCTAGTTTGACAGTTATTTAGTTTTAATCTTTTGTGTGACGGTTGTTGGAAACAGTTAGATGTTACCTTTCAGCTGAACCTGAAAACTTAGAAGTTAGTTGGAAATTTAAATCGAATAGTTGAAACGATTTGGAAACCCTAGAATGAAAACAAGTTAGTTGTTCTTCAGCTGAAATGGATAGATGGTTGAATTTTTAAAACCGTAGACCGGTTAGGTTGTTACACCAAAGCTTAGAGTTCCTCAGTCCTTTATCTAAGGGAATGCCAAGATAGAGGAAAGGAAGAGAACCTTTCCTAAATTTCAATATATTCAGAATTTGGATTTCTTTTGCAGGGGGCATTGAGAAAAAGAAAACTTCTGACTTGTTTTTATTAATTGCCTGACCTGATGCTTTCTCATAAATGGAAAGGATCTCTTGAAAGTGACTTGCTTCTTTCCTTTTTGCTGCTCCCATCAATAGTGTATCGTCAACAAATTGCTGATGTGAGGAAGTAATGCCTCTAGTTACTTTAATGCCTTCAATCCAGCTCATGTTATGATTTGCCTTAATAACTCTGCCCAGGGCTTCCGCCAAAATGATGTAAAGGAAGGGAGACAATGGATCCCCTTGTCTTAGTCCTTTGGATGAGCTGAAGTAGCCTACCAGGATGCAATTGACCAGTATTGAAAATCTTGGAGTTGAAATGCATTCAAAGATCCAATTTATCCATTGTCTACTAAACCCAAATGCCTGCAACATTTTACATAAGAACCTCCAATCTACATTGTCATAAGCTTTTTTGAAATCTAACTTAATCAACATGCTTGATTCTTGGGTATTTTGTATGGTATGAATTGTTAATGTTTTAAACAGCGTCGGGTGATCCTTCCAGCTCATATCCGTTGAGAAAGTATTAAACTGAATATAGCCTTTGGCTATTCATTTAATACTCATTATTCCATGCCCTTATAATCTGGCCGACATAAAAGTTATTTGGTTATTTATTAAAGGCCGACATTTGTAAAAGGATTTTCATATTGTATTGAGGCCGACACATAATGGTCTTGTATATATTCGACTTCAAGTTGTTCATTATATATATACATTCTTCTTCGATTGTTCTACTATCGTCCGACTTAGTCAAGTGCAACACTACTGTGATCTAGAGGATATCGTCCATCATAAAAGGCGAATGTAGCATTGAGATTCTGACAGATGCGAACTTGACAGAGGTATCCCAGGTTCGGCGATATTGTCAAAAGTGCGAACACTTCTGAGAACAAGCAAATCACAGTCAAGTGCGAATAAGAAGCGATCATTGAAGTTCGCCATTGTCAAAGGGAAACATAACAGTGAACTGCGATCTGAACAGATGCAAGCTACATCAAAGAGCTGTGTAGATCCGAGCGCTCATATACCAGTGATCAGTGTGAACTCTGTGTCTCATATGCGCATTCTCCAGTTCGATTGAAGACCTTCTGTGTATTGTTCTCAGGTGAAATCTAGAGTATACAATCTGTCACTTCTTATTGCTTGACTATCTGCATTGACTACTCTTGTCATTGGTCTTGTGTTAGACCTCATTGTAAGTTGTAAATCTACCACTGTTGCATCGAATAATAAGAGAGATCTTTGTTGCTGGGTTTTTCTCCCTCAAGAGGAGGGTTTTCCCAGGGTACATGCTGTGTTATTTGTCTGATTCTGCTTTAATCTTCTGTGCATTTACTACTGATCTAATAATTTAACATGGTATCAGAGCGGGTTTGAGGATCATGATCAGTTTATTGCACTCAGATTATTGTTTTCAGCTTGTCAAGATGGTGTATGATCTGAAGTTCGAAGGTCCATACGATTCTATGTCTCATTCAGCGCTATCAAGTTGTATGCCTTCCAACTCCAGCACCTGGATAATCGACAGTGGTGCCTCTCGCCACATAACCGGATTCAAGGGACACTTATCCAACTTGGTAGAAAAGGAATCTGCTGATCAAGTCATCATTGGAGATGATGCCACCTACTCCGTAAAGGGAATTGGAACCTCCACACTTCACTTGGATTCTGGCATATCGCTTCAATTGGGTAATGTTCTTTATATTCCCGGAATCAAGCGTAATCTTATTTCTATTTCAGCCTTGGAAGATAAAGGATATCAAGTTGCCTTCTCCAAAGGCAAAGTTCTAGTGTGGATGCAGAACTCTAACTTCAAGGATGCTCATGTAATTGGAGTAAGACATGATAACCTCTACAAGGTCTGCTCACTTCCTCTTCAAGCATTGGTTCATGACTCTACCAGCCTTTGTGATCTTTGGCATCGGAGATTGGCTCACTTGCACTTTCGAGCTCTACCCATCATGGAGAAGTTGGTGACGGGCCTTCCCAAATTCAACCCGGAACACGAAGGTACATGCAAAGGCTGCGCATTAGGTAAGAACATAAAAGCCCCCTTTCATAGTAGAGAAAATAGATCTAAGTGTATTTTAGACCTAATTCATTCTGATTTATGTGGTCCTATGTCTGTTCCTTCTTCGAGTGGTTTTTTGTATTATGTTCTCTTTATTGATGATCACTCTAGGAAGACTTGGATTTATTTTTTGAAATCTAAAGAATCCGAGGAAGTTCTAGATAGGTTTAAAGAGTTTAAAGCTTTAGTAGAAAATCTTTCTGGTAAACGAATTAAGGTTCTTAGATCTGACAATGGTGGAGAATATACCTCCAGTAGTTTTCGAAACTTTTGTACTGATGCAGGAATTAAGAGGGAGCTTTGTGTTCCCTATAATCCACAACAAAATGGTGTTGCCGAAAGAAAGAATAGGACAATTGTGGAAGCAGCAAAGGCCATGATTCATGATCAAGATCTGCAAACCTTCCTATGGGCAGAAGCTTCTAGGACAGCAGTATATGTTCAGAACAGATGCCCTCATAAGATCCTGGAGAATATGACTCCAGAAGAAGCCTTTTCAGGGAAGAAGCCTGAAGTCAGCCATTTGAGGATCTTCGGTTGTCCTGTCTATGTTCATGTTCCCAAAGAAAAGAGAACCAAACTGGAGCCTTCTGGCAAGAAGGGAATCTTTGTGGGCTACAGTGAGACTTCAAAAGCTTACAGAATTTACATTCCAGGTCAGAAGTCGATAGAGATCAGTAGGGATGTCACATTCGAGGAAGATGTTGCATTCAGGAGATCCAGAGGGATTCATATGGAGATTGATAATGAGGAGTCTCCTCAGGACATGGAGGTTGACCATACTCCTGAGATTCAGAGGGAGACAATGGAACCAAAGGAAGATCTTGATCCAGTTGAACCCTTGGAACCTACTGATGGGCCTACAGATATTGCTATTGGGAGGAAGAGACCTCTATGGGCCAGTCGCACTATGCAAGAGGCTGAAAACTTTGCAGCTCCTAGAGGCACATTCAGAGAAAGCAAAAGGCCACATAAGTTCTCCAGTTATGTTGCCTTAATGAGTCAGATTATAGAATCCGAGCCTTCCTGTTTTGAGGAAGCATCCAGTCTTCAAGTCTGGAGAGATGCTATGTCAGAGGAGTATCAGTCAATTCTCAAGAACGATGTTTGGGATATCGTTCCTAGACCCAAGGGCAAGTCAGTGGTATCTTCTAAATGGCTATTCAAGATTAAACATGCTGCAGATGGAAGCATTGAGAAGCACAAGGCAAGATTTGTGGCTCGAGGGTTTTCTCAGAAAGAGGGAGTTGACTATGATGAGACCTTTGCTCCTGTTGCTCGATACACTTCTGTCCGAACCATCATTGCTATTGCTGCATCTAGAGGATGGAAGATTCATCAGATGGATGTGAAGACAGCTTTTCTCAATGGAGTAATTGAGGAAGAGGTTTACATAGAGCAACCTGATGGATTTGAGATTCATGGGAAGGAGTCACACGTTTGCAAGTTGAAGAAGGCCTTGTATGGTCTTAAGCAGGCTCCTCGTGCATGGTACGAAAGGATTGATCAGTATCTTTCAAGCCTGGGTTTCTTGAAGAATGATGCCGATTCAAATCTCTACTTCAAGGTAATCAATGGTGATGCATTAATTTTGGTTTTATATGTTGATGATCTAATCCTCACTGGAGAAGATCACCTGATTCTTGAATGTAAGAAGGATTTAACTTCTGAATTTGAGATGAAGGACCTTGGGCTTATGCATTACTTCCTTGGTTTAGAAGTCTGGCAAAGGCCAGACGGTATGATTTTGAATCAAGGGAAGTACACCATTGACATACTTAAGAGATTTGGAATGATGGATTGCAAATCCATGTCTACTCCCATGGAGACCAATCTTCATAAACTGAAGGAGGCTGCAGCAAGTTCAGATTTGGTGGATCCTACATTGTACAGACAGCTGATTGGATCCTTGATGTATCTAGTTAACACTAGACCTGATATTTGCTATGCAGTGAGTGCACTTAGCCAGTTTATGTGTGACCCGAGACAGATACATCTTGTTGCAGCCAAACATATCCTGAGATACTTGCGTGGCACAGTTGGATATGGGTTGAAGTATACTTCAGTTGCAGACTTGGAGTTACTTGGTTTCACTGATTCTGATTGGGCAGGCTGTGTTACAGATCGGAAGAGCACCTCTGGCTGTTGCTTCAGCTGGGTCTGCTATGATTCCTGGTGTAAGGGAAGCAGTCTTCTGTAGCATTGAGTACAGCAGAGGCCGAGTATATTGCAGCTTGCATGGCAACTCGAGAAGCAGTGTGGCTTCGTAAGCTCCTTGCAGGATTGTTTGGACAATCAATGGAGCCCACCATTATTCATTGTGATAATCAGAGTTGTGTAAAGCTCAGTCAACTCGGTTTCATGACGTAACCAAGCATGTTGAGATCAAGTACCACTATATCGAGATATGGTACCGGTGAAAGGTCGCATTGAGGTACATTATCATCGATGATGACGCGATATTCTCACCAAGCCCCTGCAAAGTTCGTACTTTCGACAAGCTTGGTATGGTGGAGAATCCTTTGACTCGAGTATGAGTCTCCGATCGCTGAGCCTGCTAATGATTTCTCCTCGGAGAGAAGTTCGAGGTGAAATCCCTTGTTAATGTACCTCTTCCGGACGAAGAATTTGAGGTGAAAGCCCTCTTTCCACCCTCTGAGAGAGTCATGGTGATGTCATGTGTGCACTATGACATATCTTGTACTTTGTGTTTCACCCTCGGAGAGTCATGGTGAAAGTCAACATCACGCAAGTGATGAACACTTGTACTTACTATTGCATCTTCTTCTGTGACGGAAGAATTTGAGGTGAAAGCCCTCGTTTCCACCCTCTGAGAGAGTCATGGTGGATGTCATGTGTGTGACTCATGACAACATCACGTGAGAGAGTCCGTGATGATCCTTCTGTACTTGTGTTTCACCCTCTGGGAGAGCCATGGTGAAAGTCACTTTGAGGTGACACCATCACGCAAGTGATGGACACTAGTACTTAACCATGTGATGGTTGATATCACATTGAGGTGATATATCTCTCTTTATATTTGATTGCAGGCAACAGTTGCAGATGAACTTCATGTAGAAATGTTTCTCAGCTGGAAGATCTCTCCCTAGCTGAGAGGGAGTGTTAATGTTTTAAACAGCGTCGGGTGATCCTTCCAGCTCATATCCGTTGAGAAAGTATTAAACTGAATATAGCCTTTGGCTATTCATTTAATACTCATTATTCCATGCCTTATAATCTGGCCGACATAAAAGTTATTTGGTTATTTATTAAAGGCCGACATTTGTAAAAGGATTTTCATATTGTATTGAGGCCGACACATAATGGTCTTGTATATATTCGACTTCAAGTTGTTCATTATATATATACATTCTTCTTCGATTGTTCTACTATCGTCCGACTTAGTCAAGTGCAACACTACTGTGATCTAGAGGATATCGTCCATCATAAAAGGCGAATGTAGCATTGAGATTCTGACAGATGCGAACTTGACAGAGGTATCCCAGGTTCGGCGATATTGTCAAAAGTGCGAACACTTCTGAGAACAAGCAAATCACAGTCAAGTGCGAATAAGAAGCGATCATTGAAGTTCGCCATTGTCAAAGGGAAACATAACAGTGAACTGCGATCTGAACAAATGCAAGCTACATCAAAGAGCTGTGTAGATCCGAGCGCTCATATACCAGTGATCAGTGTGAACTCTGTGTCTCATATGCGCATTCTCCAGTTCGATTGAAGACCTTCTGTGTATTGTTCTCAGGTGAAATCTAGAGTATACAATCTGTCACTCCTTATTGCTTGACTACTGTCATTGGTCTTGTGTTAGACCTCATTGTAAGTTGTAAATCTACCACTGTTGCATCGAATAATAAGAGAGATCTTTGTTGCTGGGTTTTTCTCCCTCAAGAGGAGGGTTTTCCCAGGGTACATGCTGTGTTATTTGTCTGATTCTGCTTTAATCTTCTGTGCATTTACTTCTGATCTTATAATTTAACATGAATCACCTCTTGAGCAATGATAACACCATCAAGAATTGATCTGCCTAGAACAAAACCAGTCTGCTCCTCCGAAATAATGTTATTTAACAAAGGTTAGGCCTATTAGCCATGACTTTGGACATGATCTTATAAATGGTATTGCAGAGCGAAATTGGTCTGAAGTCGTCTAATTTAACAGTCTTCTCCTTCTTTGGAGTTAGGGCAATGAATGTGTTATTGATTTCTTTGAGGATTTTCCCTTATCTTCTGGATGCCTCTAATGCTTCTACAAGATCATTCCCTATAATATCTCAGCATTTTTGAAAGAAACCTGTAGGGAAGCCGTCTGGGCTTGGAGCTTTTTGAGAGGGGAGCTGCAAAAGAGCTTGTTTAACTTCCTCCATGGTAAGACTCTCATTCAAAGCTCTATTCTAGTCTTGGGAGATAAGCTTTGGAATAAAAGACAACAATTTAGATTGTTCTATTCAATTTGAACCCTCTACATTATTGAGCAGAGTTCCATAATACTTAACTATATTCTCCTTGACAGAGACTAGGTCATCAATAGTATTGTTTCCTTCCACTTCAAGCCTAGAGATTCTATTGATAGATCTTCTCTGTTTTGTAACATTATGAAAAAAATGTCTTCTTGTCTCCAGCTTGTATCCAGGCCTCTCTTGATTTTTGTTTCCAAAAGATTTCTTCTTTGAACAATATATCCTCATATTCTGCTAGGAGTTCCTTTTCTCTTAAGAATTCAATTTGAGACATCCCATCTTTGATCACCTTTTCATTAAGCTCATTTAGTTGATCTTCTAATGACTTCTAGGACTGAAAGATATCTTTAAAATGATTCGCATTCCATTCTAAAAATCTTCTCTTAATGAGTTTCAATTTGCAGATGATGCAGTAAAGTTTGGAACCTACGAATTCACCCTCCTTCCACCATTTATCTATAAGCACCAAAAAATTGGGATCTTTGAACCACATATACTCAAACCTGAATGGTGGTTTGATAGGTTTGTTTTCCCCTAGAATCTGCAGCATTATTGGAAAGTGATCTGATCCTGAACATGGCATAGCCTTACATTCGAAGGTGAAAGGAAAGGAAGAGAAATCCCCTGCCCAAAAAAACCTATCTAATTTCTCTGCTATATTGCTAAAACCGAGTCTTCTGTTGTTCCAAGTGAAAATGTTATCCCCTGATTCTAATTCCATAAGTCCATTCCTTTCCACCCAAGCATTTAAATCCATTTGAGATCTACCTGGCCTATTTAACCCACCTCTTTTATCCTTTTTGTTACGAATTGCATTAAAATCTCCTCCAATTACTATGTTTTGATGAGAATTCGAGGATAATACTGTGTCTAACTCTGTCCAAAAGTCTTTTTTGGCAGCAGCATCTACTGGACCATAAACATTAATAAGGATAAAGGATAGGTTTGTCAGTAAGCTCTTTATTACGCCTGCAATCCAATTCTTTCCTTCTGCAAGCTTTTCAAAACTTAAGATAGCAGGTTTCCATAGAATAGCCAGACCTCCTGATGCACCCTCTAATTGAACTGCTTCCACCTTACAGCCACTGTATTGATCTTTCAAACATTCACCAAAGGTGGACATTTCCTTTAAACTAAGTTTGGTTTCCTAAAGCATGATTACTTCTGAGTTGGTCAAAAGGAGCCTTCTTTTGACCAAACTCCTCTTGTTAGAGGCATGGAGGCCCCAAACATTCCACGAAAAGATTTTCATGACTATTCAGGAAGGGAGCTCCCCTTCCTTACTTTCATAATATCAGTGATTTTAAGTTGCCCCTCAGCATCACCCTCTCTGCTTCTTTGTTCATTTAATTATCTCCTTCCCCTCTTTGCTGATTCCAAACCAAAATCTGGTTTTGAATTGGGGATTGAATGCTGCTTGATACCCAATTTTTTCTTCTCTTTCGCTTCTAAAAAAAGTACTGCTAACGGAATATCCAATATTTGACTATCCAAAGCTTCTTCATCCATATAGTCTTTTAATAAGGAATGCATGTTTTTATTGATGTTCATCGGAACTGGTGAGAACATCAGATTTTGATATGTTTCCTCTGAGTTCAATATACATGTTCTGAAGTTGATGCTGTCAGCCTCATGATCAGAAAAACCAACTTTCTGGGGACTGACCTTAGGGTTTCCACTAGTTGCTGGTTTTCTACTGCTGTAGTTTCTTCATACCTGACTTTGTTCAGCTGGAAACTTTGATTTTGCAACTGTTTGGTTTTGCTTTTAGTAGAAAAATCACCAGCATTCTCTCCATTGATATTTTCCAAAGCCATTGAGATATCTTCCTTCAAGACCTCTGTATCTTTTAAAAGATCTGTAAGAGCTTGCTCTTCTGACACCGAGTGCTCATATGGATCAACCAAATGTTTTGCCCATGAGACTTTGGTCCGTTTCCTTTTCCTGGACAGAGCTCTAAATTTTTCTTTGCCCGCTAAGCTCCTTCCAGAGAGGAGACATTTCCTCTTTCCATAGGACTTTATTTTTTTCCCCAAAGAGGGAGCTTTCTTTCTGTTAAAGGGTTCAGATTTGGGTTCAGATTTATCTTTTATCTCTTGATGCTCTTTCAAGGGAGACTCCTTTCGTTCACCAACTCTAGCTTGGTTGATATCTTCTGTAAATTCTAAATGCTTCTCCTGCTCCTGAGAATAAGGGCCAATTATCCGCGATGTTGAACAACCGGAACCCATCAGCTCTCTTAAAAGACAAGGACCAGCAGTTCTGTCTATTAGTCTTGTTACTTTTTGTTTCCATCTCCCTACATCCGATACAATTTCTAGTTCTCCGTAAAAACCCAACTCCAAATCCACTTCCACATAAATGTTTGCTACATCCCCTGTTTTCCCATTGAGGAAGTCCTCTTCAATCCCCAGGAAGGATCCTAAAGCATCCCCAATCTTGATAATGGCTTCTGCGCACCAAAATTCAGCTGGGAGCCCCACTAGACTGAGCCACATTGGGGATTTTTTGATTCTATAGCTATTAGGATCGAAACATGGCGTCCAGTTTATCATGTGAAAACTAGACCCTCTGAAGAAAATTGGGTTTCTATAAAGAATGTGTTGTTTAAGGTTAAGATCTATACATTCTATTAACAGGAAATCATTTTGCAAAGGGCGTACACTGACCTTACCTGGATATTTCTGAAACCACCAATCTTTGATCTCCCGCTGGCTGCCTCCTATGCCACACCACTTTGCTAAGAGGGCTCTTTCTCTCAATCTTTCTATTGCCGGGTTCACAGAGTCTGACGGCATCACAAAGAGTTTGCTGCCTGGGCTTTTCTTTCTCCAGATGTTTTCTCCTAACCGAGCCCTATTCTTATTTTCATTTTGAATATATTTTCCACTCCAGGTCGTATTTTTTACTTCAGGAGCTTCCTTGATTAGGTTTGAGTGTTTCCCGAAGCTCTTTGCTATTTCTGCCCTTGTATTATTAGGGCGATGATTAGCAGCCAAGTTCCATGGCCTCCATTGAGTACTGGAAACTTTTGTGCCTGGACGTCGTTGGGCCTTCTCCGATACTTCAGATATTTTGCTAACAAAACCCCCGAAAGAAGGATATCTTTGCTTAAAAGGGTGAGTCCCTTTCTTAGCTAGAGGGATTCTGTTAGCACCTGTTGCTGGCAGAGAGGGAATCTTGCTCGAGACCTTTGCCCTATTTGGGTAATCCCCGTGGCTGCGAAATGGCACAGGATTTCGCAGGGGTTGAGGAAAATTTCCCGGCCATGGAGCTCTGAGCCTTGGGTTTGCGAGGAGATCCGGTCTGCTGAGGAGTTTCCACCGGTTAGGCCAAGAATCGCTAGGAAAAGAACCAGGCTCTCTGGGATTCAACCGTTGGAGTCCGCTTCTACCACGCCTGTAATTCGACCGTTGATATCCGCTAGACATGTCTTCTCTTGTTTTTAATCTTCTATAATCAGTATTTTTTATCAATCCACAATTTTTTAAAGAACTAGCTTATCTCGATTAGTGCAAACATAAACATTTAGACTTTGTTGCTGATAGATGTGCGACAAAATAATGATTACGCACGACATACTTTATAATATCCAACGTTCAGATTAACATATCAGCAAATTTAAATTAAATATTGGTAGTCTATGTCTGGAATCACAATCAAAACCCTCAGACAAGCAAAACTAGAACTCTAATGCGCAACATACTCACTCATCGTGCCAATGCCACAATCTACATACTTAATAATTCATGGTCGTCGTAATTTGATACGAAATCATTAATTATCTATATGTAAACACTCATATAAAAATCTCAAACCACTTCGCCCGTGGCAGATGCATAAAATTTTAAGAAAAACCTACTACCTACCATACAGATTCACGTGAAACAAGGAGTTAATACTAAAAGAAGTAGATTAAGATACATTCAGACCAAAAGCAGAATAAACGAGAACTATTTTTCTAGGGTAACATGGTAAAACAACCTTATTTACTAACAACTAAACTTCCATTATATACCACTGTACCATCGACTCGACCATTTAAAGTACTGTCACTTGTAGAAAGATTTATACATAACTATTTGTGACGCAGAGGGAAACACTACCCTCGCTGTCCACAGACTCAAACTCAACTGGCACAAATTCACAATGACAAACAGGCAACATTCTATCCAAAGATTGCAACAAATATCTTTTCTTTACGTAAATTCATAGTTTACAAGATCTCTTAACTTCACAGCCAAATACTCACTTGGATTGACAATCAAGTTCGATGACTATTAACAAAATGCAATTCCCACTCACATTCGAGTTTAATTCAATGAAAGACTGAAAACAACTTGAATTTATTTAGCTCACTCATGAATCAAACATTTATTCACTTCTGCAATTTCATTTACTCTGTATCTTCATTTCTTTACATCCTTATCCCACTATCTATCTTCTTACCCTGCCATTAATTTTCGGCGCCCCCTCTCATGCCAATTCTGATTCTCATTTGAAATTTCCAATTTTAATTTTTGTACACGAGCAGCCCACTCCAAATTCCTCTCCAACTCAGGCTCGACCCTCCCCTCATGCAGGCAGTCTCTTACAAATCAGTCCTCTGGTCTTTTGTCTGGCAACGTGATCTTCCTATTTAGCTGCTCCTTATTTCCTTGTCTCATATGCTGTTTGCAAATTTAAAAGGTTAATAACATGGCGCAGCCCATTTTTCCACGCCAACTCTGTTCTCCTTCTTCACAGCTACTCTTCTCTTCGTCACGCCCCCTCCTATCCCACGCAGCCCCTGCTGTTTGCCAAAAATGCTAGTACAATAGGCGCAGTAGTCCCTCAAATCTGCACTTGGGTTTACAAATTCCCCCACCCACTGCCTACCAATCTGCACTCTCCTTTTTTTTATTTGAAAAATGCATTCCATTCTATCGAGCTCCGCCCCTCTTTCCAACGTCCCTCCTTATGCATTTCGTTTCATATTCCACATAATAACAATGATTTCCAAAGGTCTTTACACCCCTCTACATTCCCAATCTCCTGCCTTATTTTACAAATTTAATTTTCAGTTTTAAACATTCAAAATGCCATTTTAAAATGTCACGATTCCTGGTGGTTCCAAGTTCTTCACGTTGTCAAAGGACATTACTCATCCATTGAGATATCATTGAAAGAAGCAAATATGTGGGCTTTACCAAACAGTCCAATACTGCATGTTACCGATGAAATTGGAAACCGATTTCCACATCAAGTATTGTCAATGCTGTGAGAGGTCAAAGCAAAACCAAAACAAACCAAAACTGAAATAAACAACTGCAAATCTTTTTGGGTGATGCTGATAGCTGATTCGCCCGAGATGCTCCTGCATCAGACACACCAGATAGCAAATTTGTGAGCATAGGCTCACAATGGTGTAGTTCAATAGTCGCACTACTCTTCCAGGTTGCAATCAACTTACAACGAACTCCATCGCTGAGGGAGTGCACCGACTATTTGTTCGTCTTCTTCTAGCACCAGGTCAGAATACGTGCCACCTTCTTCTGACAACTTTGCATTCTCTTCCTTCTCCCCCTCATGGACTCGTGTCCACCATGAACCGTCCCCCACCGCCAAATACCGTCTATTCTCTTCTTCTCCTTCATGTGATTCAACCCACCGTAAACCGACCACCTAAACACCAAAATCCACCTACATCGTCCTCCACAATCTCTACAAGCAAATATGCAACATCTACAACATGTTCTTGTTCGCTATCGATCTCTCCTTCTACTATCTCATCCGAAAAGAAAATAACATCCTAAACCAAATTTACCTCAACTGCAACATCCACATTCTCGTCAGCTGCAACTTTTCGTTCTTTTCCCTTTGCTGCAACAAGCTTCGACATCCACTCTTCTTCAATCACCAACATTTGTGTTAACAAGTCTTCTTCATCTTCGCCATTCGCTGCAACCTCTTCATTGCTTATTTCATTCTTTTCTTCCTTTCTCTCCATGCTTTCCTCATGGTATGTCTTCGCTGCAACTTCTTCGATAAGGGTTGCTCTCACATTTTTCTCCTTCCATTTCGAGCTACAACACTCGTTTCCGCTGTACTCTTTCTTCTTTCAACTCCTCTTCATCAATGCCCTCTCATCTTTGCCAATATTCTTCTCCAACTTCTCTATCCTTGTCTAGATCTTTCCCACGTCCTCACAAACCGACCATCTGTCTCATCTTTTCAAACTTCTCATTTTCTACCATCTTCCAATATTGCTCCCAAAACAATATTCTCGCTGGTCTCCTCACTACCCTTCCCATCTTCTAGTGCAATTTCACCTCAACTCACATGCTCTGTATCTCCATGGCTTGTCCCTCTTGACTCTCAATTGCTCAAGACTCCTCGCACACCTGCAACAGTTCTCTCAAACTTCTCGAACAACTCTACTGCTTCACACACTCTTCTTTATCCACAAGTCTTTGTGGATCCTCTCCACTCATAGAACTACCTGCTCTAATACCAATTGATGCAGAAGGAAACACTACCCTCGCTGTCCACAAACTCGAACTCAACTTGCACAAATTCACAATGACAAACAGACAACATTCTATCCAAAGATTGTAACAAATATCTTATCTTTACGCAAATTCACAGTTTACAAGATCTCTTAACTTCGCAACCAAATACTCACATGGATTGACAATGAAGTTCGCCGCCTATTAACAAAATCCAATTCCTACTCACATTCGAGTTTCATTCAATGAAAGACTGAAAACAACTTGAATTTATTTAGCTCACTCATGAATCAAACATTTATTCACTTCTGCAATTTCATTTACTCTGTATCTTCACTTCTTTACATCGTTACCCCACTATCTATCTTCTTACCCTGCCATTAATTATCGGCGCCCCCTCTCATGCCAATTCTGATTATCATTTGAAATTTCCAATTTTAATTTTTATACATGCGCAGCCCACTCCAAACTCCTCTCCAACTTAGGCTCGACCCTGCCCTCATGCACGCGTTCTCTTACAATTCAGTCCTCTACTCTTTTGTCTGGCAACGTGATCTTCCTATTTAGCTGCTTCTTTTTTCCTTTTGTAATATGCTGTTTGCAAATTTAAATGGTTAATAACATGACGCAGCCCATTTTTCCACGCCAACTCTGTTCTTCTTCTTCGCAGCTACTCTTCTCTTCATCACGTCCCCTCCTATCCCACGCAGCCCCTGCTGTTTGCCAAAACAAAATGTTAGTAGAATAGGCGCAGCAGTCCCTCCAATCTGCACTTGGGTTTCAAGATGGCCGGAGCAGCCCCTCTGACAAATTCCCCCACCCACTGCCTACCAATCTGCACTCTCCCTTTTTAATTTGAAAAATACATTTCATTCTATCGAGCGTCGCCACTCTTTCCAACGTCCCTCCTTATGCATTTCGTTTCATATTCCACATAATAACAATGATTTCCAAAGGTCTTTACACCCCTCTACATTCCCAACCTCCTGCCTTATTTTACAAATTTAATTTCCAGTTTTAAACATTCAAAATGCCATCTTAAAATATCACGATTCCTGGTGGTTCCAAGTTGTTCCCTTATTACACATTTCACGTTGTCAAAAGACATTACTCATCCAGAGATATCATTGAAAGAAGCAAATATGCCATCTAATTGTATCTACACTCTTCTATATGTCACAAACATTTTCCTGTCTTTGTCTTTTTCATTTTGGGGATGAATCAAAGGCGTCGAGACATGTAGGTCTCTTCCATGTTGACCCGAATGCTTTTTCTTTGTTTTCGCTATTTTTGTGCCATTCTTCTAGTTCTATGAGTATTTGGAGAATGATGACGTTTCTGAGCTCTATAACAACATTGTACCAAAGACATACTGATGCCAAATCCATAAACCACTTATGCACTTTTGGGGGTAACCCCTCCCTCCTTTTTCATGATGTAGCTTTATTTAAGAAACATATGACTTGGCATAGGTACTTTCTAAGGAATCTCTAATTTCTTAGGAGTAAACATTGGATACTTTAAAGCAATTACTCACAACAATGGTGTTAGCAACCGCTTTAAAGTAAGTATACATCGATGATATCTTTCAACAGCTATCATGTTTCATGGTGCGATTTCCTTTTTTCTTGTGATGCGTCCTTTTCTTAGTGGTGTCATTGGGTTTGATGTCCTCAAAGAGTGATATTTCTTAGCACACGACTTTCCTCTTAGTAGCTTGATGCACTGCATTCCCTAAGTTGCATAGACATGATGTTCCCTAAGAAGAAGACCTTACACAAACTAAGCAAGATCCCTTTGAGCAAAAACCATTTATATATAATATATATAATATATATATATAAATAAAATGTTCATAAGTGTGGCATAATTGCTAACCTTGTGAAGTTCGAACCCTAAATTTAAGGCCACCTAGCATAACATACCTTGCTTTCCTATGGAGCCTTGCCTAACATTGTGGTGCCTTTTAGAAGTTATCAGAGGGATAGCTTTCCTATGGTTGGTATGATGAGAAGCCAACACAAAGCTATGACTTTCTCATTGTACGGTGATAGCCTGTAGACCTAGCATGACTTTCTTACTAAGCCACCTTACTGGAAGACTCACCCAATGGACAACCTAAAGTTTCGCTACCTCAGAGTGAGCGCAAACCAATAGCTTAGATCCACATCACGTTGGATAGTCTAGGCTTGATTTTCTTGGTCTTTGATGTTGTATGATTGTGTATCTTTGTCATTGATGCATATATAAGTGTCTTGAATGTCTACTTTAGTGTGAGTTTGACATGGGGTCACTGCTACTCTCACCAAAGTGGTAGCAAATGTAGTGTGTAGAAAAGTTGTATCCCTTTTCACACTTAATTTGGGGAATAATTAATGATAAATGAGCTTAATGTCACCTTTAATTAAGTGTTGTAATATGTTTTTCATATTCAAATTTAGCTTTAAAACTTTTAATAAAATGGACTTTAATTGTGCCTTTACTTCTTTGGTGCTGTAAGGTGTATCTTTTACACTTTCACACTTATCTAGGGCTTTATTAATTAATTGAAGTTAATTTTCCTTAATTGGCCCCCTTTAATTCAACTGCCCACTCAAATACAAATTCCGAGGGATAATACCCGACATTCATAAATGCCATTTCACAACATTTATTTCTGGAAGATGTGTGTCCAAGGTAAGTGATCTAGAACCCATTTTCCTTAGGTCGAATGGGTCCTCACCTAGTTCTATGAACCTGATTTTACATAATGTTTAACATTGTCTAATGTGTGTCCTAGGTAAGTGGCCTTAGACCCAGGCGAATGGATCCTCACTTAGACCTAGGACCCCCTTTTGGAATATGCTTTTGGTGATATTTGAATTTCGGGAATTAATGTTAATATATGTATAAATACAAGATTATTTCACTTAGTTTCATCTAACAATTTTGATGAGAGCATTCCTAGAGCAAGTTTATGATATCAAGAGAAATTTCAAGGCATTCAAGGGTAGATTTGAAGAAGATTATTGCAACAATCAAGATTCATTCATCATGTCAAAGATTTATTACATCATGCATGTTGTTTGAGCCAATATGGTGATGTAGTGTTCAAGATCACTAAAGCATATTAAAGGCATTGTTTCACATCAAGTATCATGATCAAAATCTATATACATCGAAGCCACTACATGCATAGTTTGAAATACAATCAAAGTTCAATTAAGGTGTGGTGAGTTGTGACATTTTTGTTCATTCATCATTCCTTCATTTATGTTTCATTTCAAGTCAAGGTTTAATTACCAAAATGGGGTTTGACCAAGGCAAACCCCCATTCCCTAACAAACAACATTTTTCTCTCTTTGATGTGTGATTGTTGGTTTTTTGGTTGAAAGATCAATTGGAGAGCAAAATTGAAGAAAGTTGCAAAGTTGTCAATGTTGCAAGAAAAGTTGTCACATCACAGAAACATTTCTATAGGATTTGTTTCTGACTTTCCGACAGTGAACAACTAGAATTTGGGAGTGCAAACTGAGCAAAAGAGAACCCAAAAAGCATTTTCTAGGAGCCCTAGCCAAGACCCATTCGCCATAGGGCGAATGAGTCCTCAATGAGCTCTGAAAAAGCATCTTTGGTGACAAGTATACAACTTTCTCACCTTTCCAGATCTGCCTTTTGACTATTAGTTGGGTTAGATTTGATTATTGTTTCTCATTTGCACTTTGTAACACATATTTTGAATGAAATTAGGAAAATAGGTGCATCATACTCGTTTCATATCATTGAGCACATATTTTTCTATGCTTCACTGCCTATAAGATTTAGCAATTATATGACACAATCTTTGGCCATACAAATCTAATTCTGATAGAAAAGTAATGCACTTACCTTTCCTTTAATTTAATTCACTTTGTATCAACATTCTTTTAATTGCAAACTTAGAGACTGTCATAGTTTTTGTAATGCCATAAATTTTTGATGGCTTTGACCAAACTGAAAGATTTGTTAATCAAAGTGTAACCAAGTTTATTGCCACTAAGTGACGAATTATAAAAGATACAAGTTGTTCTCCCCCCGCTTTTCTCTGAGTGAGGACTATTGTGATGAAATTGTTTAATTAAACAATAAATCATGTATGGTTGCATGTAACCAAGGCTACGAAGAAAAGGCATCTTAGCAATTGCCTCCTTTATTTCTTTGAATGATATCTAGGCTTTAAGAGATGAGATTCATGCTTCTTTATCCGACATATGAACTTGCACATGATGTTGAACTTCCAACCTATCCAGTTTTCAAGATAACCTCTACCTTAGGAGATCCATAGTGGAGTTGTGGAAAAAGTATCCCTTCTACTTTTCTTGACTTGATTGGGCCCTCCTTGTCAGTTAGGCTTAATGTTG
>VDFB02036546.1:0-32450 GCA_007258455.2 Sequoia sempervirens
TCCTAAATTTCAGGGAATCCAATCCAACTAAGTTGCATGCAATTCCACAAATGTTGTCATGCAACTTTACAACAACATTTTGCAACTTATCACTATGTCATGATCCTAAATCTTAGGACCTCTAACACCTTGATCTCGAGCCAACAACTCCCTTAACTGTCTCTTGGAATCTTCTAACAACGACCATGTGGTTATAACACATTTAATACCCTACATTCCAACATAAGCTGTCTAGAGCTAAATAAAGCAACATTTAACAACAATGATTAACTAATGATGACTTTAGTCCTAGTGACTAACTCACCACACACAACCAAGACCTTCTAAGGTCCAAAGAAAACACACTAATACCCTGATTTGGCTAAGATCAGGTACAAGCCAAAATTGGTGACAAACAAAATGGAGGTCAGCCCAGGTGCTCCTGCACCATTGTTCCCAAAGAAATAAGTTCCTTCTACAATTTTTGATAAAATGAAAGTAGAATAAATGGTTACATATAATGAAAGCAAAAGTAGATGCATACAATGATAAATACACAATAAGAAATGCAAAGAAATAAATGAAGTAATTGTTCCTATTCTACCTCTCTCGCATTAATAATTCATATACTAAATAATGAAACTCAAACTAATACAACTAATATTTTTTAATATGTAATAAAATAATTACATCAAACTACATAAAATAAAACATCCACAATTAGAGCTAGATAGGCTATAAATTCAAAGTAGATTTTCAAATGTAGTGTATCCTTAGGATTTATATTCTTTAGATCCTTGCCCTTTTGAGTAGCTATTCATGGATAACTCTCCGCAGGTAAAAGGAAAGAAAACAAACATACTAAAATAAATTTAGCTAGATAATGGCCAAGTATGCAAAGATGTAAGGGATTCCTATAATATTAACTAGATGGTTGAGTACGAAAACTACCAATAAAGTACTAGTTGCAAACAATAAAATTTTAGATCCTTCTAAATAGTTTAAATTATACTTTTGTAAGTTTTGGAAGGAATCATGCATGTTGAAAATGGATCTTGATTGAGTTCGATGGAAGGAGTAAAAAAAAACAAGCATTTTAAAAGAAAATCACATGTGAAATTAGAATCATGAGTTTGTCAATTTTTATATAAATCACAACATTTGACAATAATAAAATTTTCAAAAAGAAATATAACTATCATGATGAAGGCAAGAATATTAAGTTAAAAGACAAGAATACTATAATGAAGTTTCACATATTTTTGTAAACTTGTGAAAGCATATCAAATTCTATGACAAATTAGTTAAGTCACAAAAAATAAAAAATTGAGTTAGGAGGAGAAATGTGAAAATCGCAATAACACAAGGTAGATACTAGGGTGATTGGGTGGTCTTAAAATATTGACAAATTGGACCCTAGTAAGAGACATGTTAAGCTACCAAGTTTTTTATGCTATTTTTATCCTTATTTAGAATACTTAGTCATCATTAAATATGCTACACTGGTCCATTTTATTTTGGGACTTACATATTTACCACTTTGGGAGAGGCGTGTTATATTAATTGATAGGTAAAACTTCTTAAAATAAAATAAGGAGGAAGTTTCACGTATATAAGCACCTACACTTGCTTTTAGCTTTTTGTCTCAATCTAGACTTATAAATGGTGAAATATGAGATCAAGTGTAGCATATATAAACTAAGAGAAAAATTTAAATGATGATAATAGATATAAGGGCTCACCATTTTTGTGAAGTTAGAACCACCACCTGAACTACATGTTGTTGGGTCATGTAATCTAAATATGTTTTTGATTTATATATAGAGTTAAATAGTAGTTGTATGGGGTGTGTATTTCATTTATGAGAAACATGCTTTGTTAGTATTATTTTAATATTTAAAAAGGAAATTAGTTGAAGTTGGTTATGTATGAAAAGAAAATGGAAGGGAGGGATAAATGAATTTTTTTTTTCCTAAAGGTGCTTATGAGAATTTTTTATACATTTGTTATGCATTTCAATTTTATCAATAAATTTTTTTGGTTTACTTGAATTCTCACCGAAGAAAGTTATTAAAGCTATTATGGATGATTGAGGCTTGTTGGAAACATGGTTGATTGGTGAAGATTTGTGACCCCTTCAATTTTTTAAATTTCTATTTGCCCTTCTAGAAAATATAAATAATATTAGCCAATACAATAAAAAAGTCGCTTCAAAATCAATCTTATTCTTCTTCTTAACTACCAAGGGATCCATATGTAGATTGTTGATTGTGCTAATTTGAATCAATGTTGTTTTTCTTTCAAATAACCATATAATCAATCATTACAATGTTGAGTAAGTGGTAAATTCCAAATTGATATTTATGGTTACAATTAATTTTTTCTCTTAAAACTTTCAAAGTGGGTTTTCACATATTGGGTAATGTAATAATTGGGTAATTAAACCATGAAATTTGGTATTGAGAAAGTTAAGTTAATTTTTTAAATTTGAGTGCAAAAATGAAAGATGACCAATGAATAAGGATAAAAAAAATCATTTTTATGAACTCAACAAGATAAAATCATAAAAGGATGTGATTTATTTGCAAAGTGACATATGAAGTGATAAACTTAGCACTATAATATTATACACATACATATATAAACTACAAATAGTTATATAATATGCAAGGTTTATGTAAAAGAATTATAACCATTGATCTATAGGGTGGTTGGTTGTAAGATGCATGTTTAAGAATTAAATGGATGAGGTTACAAGTTATACTCCCATATGTGCACTTTTAAAAAAAAAATGTATTATTTAGAGTACAAGCTCACATAACAAATATTTTGTGCTCATTTAAATTATGGTTATTTTTTATTTAGGCATGTGATCAATTAATTTATATTTTATGGCACCTTATTCAATTTTAAGACATCTTGTCTCATTTTTAGAAAATTTTATTGTAACTGAGGTTATTTTGGTATTACTCAACACCTTGATATTGCTATGAGTTTGCAAATGGGAAATTTATTTGTGATTGTCATGCTAGTCATTATAACACTATGCTTGCATGCTATGAGTACCATCAAATATAGATAGGTTACATCATGTCTTCTATAGGTCCCTTTGGATCAACTTAGTTGAGAGAGTCTAAGGGATAAAATAGAGGTTAGAGGACCCACTAGAGGATGAAGGAATATTCCCATATCTTTAAATTAACTTCTTTCATGGAGAATGGGTACCTTATTTGAAAGGTAATGTTGGTAGTAGTTGAATTTTCTTTTGGTTTGGTCATTATGGTTTGTTTAGTTTTGGTTTTCCTTTTTTATATTTGATGAGGAGATTTTTTTTGGGATATTTCACTATAAGGGCTTCTCACCTCTTGAATAATAGGGGGAAGAGACTATATTTTCCCTTAATAAATTATAAGTGATTATGTAAATTGATAGGGGTTGCTAACACTGATATTGTTGATCAAAACAAGGTCAACAACATTGATCATTAGGGTAGATGTGCCTTACATAGTACTAAATAGTCACTGATGGGCTTTGGTGTGGAGCTTAATGGGTTTATGTAGTGAGTAAACCATGATTATGACTATACTATAGTATGGATATGAAATGGTTCTAGGGGATGAACATGCTATCAAGAGGTTCATCATTCACATCACAACTTGTAGGGTACTATATCCTTCTATGTGAGGTGACATTGTTTGATCACTAATTTGTAGGTGTGGTAGATACCATTGCATGAATTCACTTCATATTATTGGTAGGACATAGTTGACTCATTCCTATTGGTTGAAAACTCCAAAGGGAGACCGATAATAAAAATTTGCAAGAGTACCAAAGCATGGCAATAAAAGAAACATATCCTTGAGAAAAATAAAAATACTTAATCATTGCGAGTCGCTAGAACAATTTAGTGTCACATATAATTTTCTTGCAAAAATTCTAGAGAGGCACAAATACAAAGAAGATATATGTACCACATAAGATATGCAATAGATAGACATAGATAATATATAAATAGCATGCAAGATCATAAATATGATTTAAGTAAGACATGATATTAGAGTATATAAGAGAGATAAATGAATAGTGAGAGAAATATATAGGATATCAAAGAGAATAATGAATGCAATTGAAACATGATAATGTACTATGATATGATGATTATTGGATAAATATATAGAGTTGATATGTATGGATGGTGTATTTAAGTGTATGATTTATTTTCCTTTGTATTATTTTGTAATCTGCTACACATGTTATGATTAGCTTCCTTATCTATCACACTATGGTAAACTATAATATAACATTTTAATATCATAGATCCAATCTATGATTTCTTGTGAACATTTGGTTCTATTTCTTGGACCCTAATAGTGGATGGTAAGGAGAGGACTAAATCTAGAGGAGCATTGTGGTGAGATTGTTTTAGAGAAAGGTAATTAGAGATAAAAGGGAAACAAATTTTATGTTGTGTAGTGGAAACTAAGGGGTGACATATGAAATGGGGGGAATATTAAAAAGATGTAATTGTTGAGAAAAGTATAGTTTTTCATTAAGGATGAGTAACTAGATTAATGTAAAAATATATTAGAAGTGCACATGAATAAAGGAGATAGTAGGAAATTAATAAAAAAAATTGAAGAGAGATGGCATTTAAGATGAATACTAATGAGGAGAGGATGCTGAATTTTTAGGAAAGATACCATAGAAGGAATGAGAAGGATAGGAAATTTTGATTAGAGTGCATTGAGAGGGAAATTTCTAAAAGTTTAGAAGCCCTAGAATCAAATATATTAATAGATAGATGGTGTTCACTAACATGAAAAATTAGAGAATCCATTAACCCTAATTAAATAAATAAAAATGAAATTTTACTTAGATAGTAGAAAAGGTAAAGGATTATAAAGAATCAATTGATTTTGATAGGGGAGAGCTTAGAAGTAGGAGTACTCGGCTAGTTTCTAGAAGCAAGGATGCTTGGCCAATTGATTTTCTAACTCGTGAACCAAATTCTACTTTGGATTTGTCAAATCTAAAGGTCATTATTAATGAATGGTTTGAGGGGTTCATAACCCCAATTTATAAATTAAATCTTTTAGATTTTAGTGTAGATTATTTATTTGATATGTTGAGTAAAAATGCATGTTCAATGCAAGGGAATCTGGGTCCACAAGAAATCTTTCATCAACCAAAAATATTTCCTTTTGGTTCAGTTGCTTTTGGTTTTGGTAGTGTTAGTTTGGTTAGTTACTTCAGAAGGATTTCTAGAAATAATTTGGGCAATCTAATGATGTCATCTTGTAGATAAGCTTAATTGGTGTCTGCAGGTCCAATTTGGTGAAGATTGGACAAATATGGCTAAGTTATTGCTTTGCAAGTTTTTGGCTTGTTACCAAAAGTAGACATTCAAGTTGTGTTGATCTTGATTTATGAAAATTTTTGGTCTCCTTCGAGCCTTTGTGGATAATTGTCACTAAATTGGTAATTTTCAACAAGTTCTAATGTATTGGGCCAATTATAATGTGTTTGTCTATACGATTAGCATTGGAAGGTTTTTTTGCATTTGCAGAAATCTCCTAGTCAAGTGAATCAATTTATTTGTATCAACACATAAAATTTTATCTAATTCCAATGACTTTCCCCACACAATCTAGTACTAATGGATTTTTTTCGCTATTGAAAACTTCATATTCATCTAGCTTGTGGGAATTCCTTATGCATCTACCTCTTTCAAGAATTCCATATCTAAAAGAAGTTTGTGGGTTCACCATGGTCATCTAAACTTTTGAGGGTAAAATTAAGTGCATCAAACATTAACAAGTTAATAAACTAGTTTAGATGAATAGTTTTACCTATAATGTCAGGATGACATCAACTAACTTCAGTAAGATGATGATGTCACCATGTATGGCTTGTAGAGTTTTATTGACTAATTAGACTTGAAGCATGATTTCTTGTTTGAACTAGTTGATTACAAATTTTTTATTTAAAATTGCTTCTACAGGTTTCTAGCTTACTATTGCACTAATGGACTTATGATTTGCTACTACACTTTGACGTTTTTGTAATGATTTGGTTGTCGTAATGACTAAGATTGGATCCAATTTGACTTCCAAGCCTTTGACGAGTTGTAGAAGGGTGACAAGGCAATAATTTGTAGAAGGGTGAAAAAGATCAAAAAATAATCTTATTACACTCTTCCATTAGAATTTTACTTTTAGACAATAAAATTAGGGTTTCAATTATTTTATAAATATTGTTTTATGTTGAACATTGGATTTTAGTTGCATGATTGGGCTATTCAATAGAATTCACTGATCTTAATTGCATCAAGTGGTATTAGAGTGAGGTTTTGAAAGCGAGGGTTGTTGTGTTTATATCAAGAGAAGAAACCCTAGAGAAAGTTTTTGTGGGCAGGTAAGAGAAAGAAAAGACCTACAACTAAAAAGGGTTTGTGGAGGCATGACACATAGAGGACATAGATGAAGAGGAGCAACACTATGAGATAGTGATATGGATATTGTATAAATTATAAGAGGAACTACAACAATATTAGAAGCAATAGAGGTAGCATAGAGAAGAGGATTACACATTGAAGATGTTAGTGAAGACAAAGAAGAAGTAGTAGAAAGAGGAGGTGAAGTAAATAAAGAAAACAAAGGTGAAGTAGACCAAAGAGAAGAAATATTCTTGAAAACCATGTCCAAAATCAGTAACAATTCTGGATTGGATCTTCCCTGCTATAATGGTAGCTTAAACCTTGAATAACTTATAGACTAGATATCAAAGATGGAGAAGTAATTTGACTTTGAAGGAATAGAGGATGAAAATAAAGTGAAGTTTACTTGTACTAAGTTGAAAGGGTACACATCTTTATGGTGGGAACATCTATAGAAAAAGAGACAAATAATATGCAAAGATAAGATTAAGTCATGGGACATAATGGCAACCAAGTTGAAGGCCAAATTCATACCAACAAATTATAACCTAAGTTTGTTTAGAAACTTACAAAACCTAAAATAGAAAGAATCCAGTGTAAAAGAATATACAAAAGAGTTTTATACATTGAGAATTATGGAAGGACATGTTGATGATGATGTTGAGAATGTGTTGAGGTATGTGAATGGTCTATGATTATCTATTCAAGATGAGATTAGCATGATTAGATTGTAAACTAAAGAAGAAGGTTACCAATATGCCTTGAAGGTAGAAGAAAAATTGGCTAGGTAACAATAGAGCAACTCCAAAGGTGGAGGGACGTACTCACATGGAAAAGGACAATCAAGTGGTGGAAGAGGTTAAGGTAAACAAGAAGAAGCTAGCACCTCCTAGATGAGTTTTTATACTCTAGAAGCTATATGAAGAGAAGGTTATCCCAGAGGTAGAGGTGATTATTCAAGAAGATGAGGAAATTTTGGAAGAGGAAGAGGATCCATTGGTACATGTTATTATTGTCACATGAAATTGTACCCTATTGAACATGGGTTCAACATTCCAATGACACAATAGAACTAATCTCAAGGTGTGGGACCTTGCAAATGAGGTTTGATCTTTGGAGAAGGCTAACTTCCTCTTCTAACCTAAGTAAAAATGTGTTGGTCCAACCCAACACATGAAATCCCACCACTAACCCTACTCTAACAACTCACAAGGTAAAACAAAGAGAAAGAATGCATAAATGGGAAAGAGAGGTGATACACTAAGCTAGAAATGTTTCTTCTTGCTTAAGACTGCATAGAGAATTAAAAAAATAACATAAGGACTTACATAGATCTCTATTTTACCAACTTCTAGGGGAAAATATGAAGGTTAGGGTTTAGCAAGATGTTGGAAGGAAAGGAAGACATTCACAAACAACACTTGCAAACCTAGTTAACACAACATGCATGCATGGAAGATAAAAAAAAAACATTCAGACATGAAGGTAAAGGTCATACACAACATATCTAAAAGAGATAAGAGGTAAAATTGGTAATTTTCATTAATACAGAGGCATAGAAGCCAATTTTAAAGTTGTAGCATCCAAGAGTTGTAATATCTACCAAAGAAAACCCTACGAAGAGCCCAAAAGAAGAACCCTTTACAATGAGCACAAGGCTTCCTTTTATTCAAGATAGAAACCCAAAAAGAAATGTGCCAAGGAAGAAGAGTAGTCGACAATCAACATCCACTCCTTTGCATTGATTTTTGTTGGAAACTTGCGTAGAAGGATGGAGATCTCCCATGAAAATCACAATTTGGGCATGATCATCAGCAAAAGGGGCACCTGCATGCAATAAATGAGCATGGGAATCACATTTCTTCACCAAAACTATACTCAAATCATTAAGTTCCCTCTCCACTACCTTATAAACTAAGATTAGATGTTTGAGGAGAGTTTTTGGCCATTAATGGCTATTATAACTCAAAAAAATGACTTTTAGAGTATTTTTGGAGCTTCAAGTTTGAAAGAACCATTGTGATGAGAATTAAATGGTTTGGATCCTCAAAAAAGGCACCTTCATCAAGCATTAGGAATCGAGCCTTCCAAGGAATGCTTCTCAAAAGGGTAAAGAGAACAACACCATGATCCTAAAAATCCAAAGAGAAACCTCGTTAAACATCAGACATTAGGCCTACTTCATACCACGTACCACATAATTTTATGAATGTTGGAACCATGATCCCTAAAAGACCACCTACAAAACTTTGAGCATCAGGCCTAACGTTTGCTGGAAGAAGCGAAGGAAGAATGCCAAAAGATTTGAACGTTTGCGGAAAGATTGGAAGAGTGTGGAAGAAAGAGAAATGTTAGGAGTTGGGGGTTGGGAGGAAACATTATGTCTTATTGTAAACATAAGACAAAAAATTAAGGAAAGACCCAAATATCGAAATCTGAAGATAACATCGGAGATTGGGGATGAAAAGGGGGTCTTATATCTTATTTCAAAGATAAGACAAAAGATAAGGCGAAGGCCTAATCGTTGAAAGCCAAAGGAGTCAGGATCGGGGGTTAGGAGGAATGCTTATACATTAAGATGAAAGATGATAAGATGTAAGGAAGAAGGTCGATCCTCGAAGTCCAAAAATTTGAGGCAGTCATTTTTTAAGAATTTCATTGGGACTTCGGTGATTGAAGGGAAGATTTAAGGCTTATGAAAGAGAAGCAATAAGGGTTAAGGGTTAAGGTTGATGGATGAAACCTGAAACACTTGAGAAATTGATGGAAAGGAGGAGGATTTTGGGAGCAATAGGAAAGGAATATGTGTATGAAGACAAACAAAAACTCAAAATTCTAAAACTTTGACAAATAGTCATTTTTTGGGTTTTTTAGGCATGGTTCATGCAAGATGGCTCATGGAAGATCTCTCATATCAATTTTTACTAATGGGTCATATAAGGGGGCATGAAATGTCAAAAAAATTGGTGATTTTTGTGGGATGATTACTTACTAATCATGGAATATGAGGGTCTTATTAGTCCATTGGGCATAGAGTCAAACATAGCAATTGTAGCAACTAACCCTCCTCAAAAAATAAAACATATACATGCTTGCATTCGGAGGAAAACAAAACATCTAGGATCATATATTCCCTTAAGGAGAATGCAGGGTGTGTAACCACACTTCTTGGAAAAGCAACAAGTAAGCTAATATGTATATGGATTTACCAAGATGTAAATTACAAAATATGCCTCTATCAAACATAACTCTTCTGAAGGAGTTGATCTCCCTCGGACCATAGTTACAATCTTTACCTAGTTGCAACCATTGAAAACCTCCACCTATATGCAAAGGGATACACAAAATACCTGTATGGTGAAGGACCACTTCACTATAAATTTTGTTGTTGTAGGGTAGCCATATGAAGCAAGTGTCAAATTCATCCAACAATGGTGCCTAAGGAAAACATATAGGAGCAGGGTGAATATTTCTAAAAATAGGTCAACATCAAGGGAGAAACCTTCTATAGAGGAAAGGGAACTCTCCTCACACAAGGGTAAGCCATTGTCATAATTTTTGACCTCCTTATTGAATGAATTAAAATAAAAAGATAAAGTTTCCAACTCACATGGTGTTGTAAAGTATACTAATCTTGTTTGTTGATTTGCATTGGGAAGACCTTCCTCATGCACTTTTCAAATGAAAAGATTTGAAGCTCTAGCATACTATCAATTTGAGAAACGAGAGCACTACTCTCAAGTGACAAATGTGTTTTTGCTCAATAGTGATATTTTTAGTATATTGGTCCCATGTGAAACATTTTATCTCAGGCACCTTATCCCCAATGCTAAAAGTTACATCTTCATCTTAGATGAAGACCTCATATTCAAAATTGCTACATTAAGGGATGAATAAAGCAACATACATCATTATTACATGCATTCATGTACACCTCATCAACACATACCTCAAGTTTGTGAGACACTTCAAATGAAGAACTAAATTCTTCAGATTGTCTCTCTATGTTTATTTCTTCTTCTTGGCAACTAGCTGCAATAAAGATAGACTCATGACATGATGTGCCCATTGCATTCTCTACTGCCACAACCTCACATATATGTTGCCCATAATTTTCCTCATCAATGTATGATGGTCTGATATCCAAGTTTAAACAAAATACCTCTAAATCATCCCAAAAGAGGTCCTCTTTATACCTTTTGATATTATATAAGAGGGATGGTTTTGACTTCATAGTAGCTCTCCTTCCTAATTTGCAAGAAAAGTTTGACTAAAACAACCCTAGGTCTATGGCCTAATTTTTCCACCATGTCCTCTTCTATCATAAAATTTCTCCCTTCGATCTCCTCTTTCATAAAATGTCAAAACCCACGCTTTACGGGCTTCTACACCACTAGTAGGCGCTGGGTGGGATCTCTCTCATTTATCCAATTAAAATATGGAAGGGCTGTTTCATCAAAAAGGGGGACCAGTTCCTCATCTTCATCATCATTCCCCACTTGCTCAGTGTTTTGTTGTTGCAATTGGTCATCTTCAACTTTTTCTTGCATTAGGTCAAAACATTCATTCTTTAGAGCACATGAGAGCTCACAAACAACAAGTTGCTCCTTCTCTACCTAAAACATCTCCCTCTTTTGTTCTTCTAACTGGATTCCTTTCTAAACAACATGTCCACCTTTGTAAAGTGAAATAATATCACACAAAGAAAAATGATCTAAAATCTTAAGAGAGCTTATTGAGGGATTGCAGCTGGAGGGTTGTTCGCCTGCTGGAATAATAAGGCTATGTAAAGTATAAAAGTTCATACGCTTGAATGTAAAAGGCAATTTCTTACTTATCCGCACATCACGAGATAGTATTTTTCTCATCATCGACATCCCATTGTTATCACCCCTAATATTATCAACACGTAATTTCACATCGTTTTGCATCAAAACCTAATTTCTTCTATTAGTGCCAAGATAATCTTTCAAATTATTTAATTAATTCACTTTTCATCATTTTAACCCCTAATTAAATGAAATTTCATTTTATTTTAGTGGAAGTCCCTAATCAACACATCGCCTACAATTAATTAAAATAACATCAATTCCCATTTTGAAGTGTATAACTTCAATTTACACTATTCCTAAAATCCAGTTTTAAGTCATTATTGCCCTTCAGGTTTGAAATTCAAATCACTTTCTCCTAAGAGCTTGAATGAATTGGTAAATGGGGTGATTTCAGAGCATCTGCATCCCAAAAGGGTCAACAAAGACAAAATCCCTGGCGCTTATCCCGAAGATTCCGGAAAGGCGGGCTTTTGCGTTCAGCTCCAAAGCTTAATTAATTAATTCAAATGAAATTGAAAATTGCACCCTCATTCCACTTTTTATGATTGAGGAAATTATGACCATAGATTGTTCACTCTAGCTAACTAATTCACATCTATTTCCACAACTGTGTCCATCTATTCTTCGTCCATTGAAACTCAGCTTTGGTTTCCTCAGTTCCCGCAGGATTAAGGCAATCTGTTTCCTCAGTTGATCGATTGTGGCAATTGATTTAAATTCAGAGGAAGCTAGCCGAGCAATCTAATTCTAGCTATCTCAACAACTTTCAACCATTGATCTTGATTCAACATTGTTATAATCTTGCACATTCATCTCAAATTGTAAAATCTATATAACAATCCTCTTCATCCTAAAAAATGATAGGAGAATTGACATCTTTTGTGCAACGAAGTAATGTTAAATTGTCATTCGACTTCTTGAGAGCTTTTACACACATCTTCGATCACCATTAACACATATTTGGGAGCTTTTTGCAAACGCATAATGGAGGCTTTGCATTGTTACAATGAAATCCAACATCATTTGTGAATACACTTCGACATGAGATGGGTAACAATATTAGTTAATTGAATTCATTGTATGCTTCTTGTTTACATTGCTTGATTTCAATGAATTCAATAATTTATATATTGTTCATTTCATGAGTAATGGGTAGCCAAGGAATGCATGCTTGTTTTGAATTAAAATCTTGTTTAGTTCGTTTATGTTCGATTTCATATCATCCGTTTCCACCCCTTATACGTCGAACGTGGGACCTCAGGTCCCTTGACATTAGCATTTCGCCTCAGTTCTTGAGGGCGGGTTGGTTGCTGGCCAGGATTTTGTTGAGACATTTGGATTTTTGCTGAAGAGATAAGCCAGGGCCAGCTTTTGACTAACATTTACTCTTTTCTTTGTTCTTTTGATTTAAATCTACAAACAAATTTTCTAATTTCTAACACTAATAGATGACTATTTTGGGTGTTTGAAAGTTGCTAACATTGATTATGCAGAATTTCTAGGAGCATGGCATGTATTTATCTAAGAACAACTAATGGTTTTATTATAAAGAAGGCGAACGGTCCAAATCCAAATTTTCAAAAGCTTTCTTAGTTTAGAAAATATTTCGAATTGGTGCTATAAAATTGAACCCCACAACTTGCACATTTCGATTTGGTGTCTTAAAATGAACTTTTCAAAAGCTTTCCTAGTTTAGAAAATCTTTCGAATTGGTGTTATAAAATTGAACCCCACAACTTGCACATTTCAATTTGGTGTCTTAAAATGAACTTTCAAGGGCTTTCATAGTTTAGAACAACACTTCATTTTGGTGCTCATAAAATGGAATGCTTTCTTTTGACCAACGCTTTCATTATGTTGATGAAACGAATGATTTTATTTTGTTGAACACATTAAGACAAGGCCATTAGAAACACTCAATTTTGGTGATTAAAACTGAACAAATACATTTATGATTTGCACATTGCTATCTACTTGCTTGAAATCCATAATACTTCAAAATTGGTGCACATAAAAAACAAATTACTATCTTGTTCACACTTCATTCATTTTTTTATGGATAGCACCACTCGAGGGGCTTAAAAAGAATATTTTGATGAATTGTATGTTGTGTTTTCCATGCTTGGAAAACTAAGTTTCTATCCTCTCCCTTCGTGTCTTTCAGCAATCTTGGATGACAAAAAGCACTTTGATTTTCACACTTGTTTCATTTCAAGCATCACCTTTAGATTGCCTGCCTTTGAGACACATCCCGCATTGGAGAACTCAAAGGTGACTCAAAGTGGTTTTTCCCTCAACCCGCTATATAAATGGTCAAGGCTAAATGCCAAACAACCTAATTAGCGATTACTTTGTCGTCGGCGCCATTCAAGAAAGGGGAGGTACCATTGGGTATATAGATCCCCGAGTAAGTTGGTTAAAGCCTTAAGTGGCTTGTTGGGAGCTAGCAAAGCGTTGGATCCCCTGAGCAGTGTCTAAGAACCAATGTAGTAGAGGTCACCCTTTTTATCCAAAACACTCTTTGAAAGTGGTGCATTAGAATTTACTTCCGAGAAGTTACTTACCAAGTCTGATTTATGGTTGACATTAAAACATTCTCCATAAGTTGCATGTAAAATCATCCCTTTGGGGCATGAGGTAAGCCCACCTAAAAGAACATGCCTATCTCTAGGGTGTAATGATTGTCTTCACAAAGTTGCCAAAATTCTTCGTTACTTTGGACATCAAACACTTTTCTTGGTTTAATAAGAACACATCAAAACAAACATTGACCTTGGTTATCAAATTTCAAACCCTTTGGACTTAGTGTGAATAACTTTGAAAAGATC
Organism: Sequoia sempervirens; assembly: GCA_007258455.2. Classification (NCBI taxonomy): domain Eukaryota; kingdom Viridiplantae; phylum Streptophyta; class Pinopsida; order Cupressales; family Cupressaceae; genus Sequoia; species Sequoia sempervirens. Next base: position 14,076 of record VDFB02036546.1, read on the forward strand.
CCTATGTTTGCACTCCTTAAAAGATATCTTATAAAAATATCTCTAAAGGTTTCCAAATATTTAGGCTTACATTTCACGTCACATTTTAGACCAAAGTCAACATTGGGAACTATGGTTTTGATATTTTGACTTTCACAAACTTTGAGCTTTTGTGGAAAGAAACCTGCCTAGACTATAGATACTTAGAGTTAAATTGTTTTGATTGTTGTGTTTTATTGTATCATTTTCCGAGTTCTCAAAACAAATTAGATCAAACAAAGACTTCAAAAAAATTACAAAACTTATCCACAATTGTTGTCAAAACAGAAATTGGAAAACAAACCTACATACAAACTGCTATTGATGTTGTTTTTTCCAAATTGTTGACCTAAACATTGTCACAGTTGATCTAAAAAGGTCTCTATTGCTCTCTAGTTTTTAACAGTCATTGTACAAAACTTACCGCTTTTGAAAAATAGAACGCGATTAACCTAAAATTCCCACTATTGATTCTAAAATTACCACAATTGACCTAAGTTTTTAGTTGCAGTCAACCTAAATCTAGCCGCTTTTGACCAAAAATGTCACTTTTTCCTTCACTGTTCACTAGTTAGAAAAATTACAAATAGAGGCCACTTTTGATTAAACTTACTGTAGTTGTCCTTCAGACTTGGTCGCTATTGACATAAATCTGCCCGCTTTTGTTAGAAATTACCACTATTGTTCTAAAGATTGTCGCTATTGCCCTACTTTCTGGTGAAAATCAAAGATTGATCTTAAACTGGTTAAATCTTGTGAGAATGAAAACAGTCAGACCTCCAAAACACATCATATTTATATTAGTCCATATTCATTTGCAAAATCAAACACTCTAACCTAGTTTTAAGATTCAAATCAAAACACAACTTGGATTATTCCTTTACTCTCAAATTCTAAGATATCAACACTTACTTGAACCTCAAGGTTAGTTCAAGTAGATTCTCAAAACATATCCTCTAGAAAAATTGAAGTGAAATATCGATCCAAGTTTTCAACATTTTGAGTCCCAAAAATAGCATCATTTCCAAAAGCATCCAAAACATCACTCAAACTTTAGGGTCTTGAGTATCATGAAAACCATAGCAAAATAACACCAACACTTTTTTTTACATCATCATCATTCATCATCCTTTTTTGAAAATAGAAAAAGATCAAAATATCAAGGAAAAGCTAATACTTTATGACCATTTGGCATCCTACTACTCCAGTTCAACAACCAGATCTTACGGTACCTATCATACAACCAAATCTCATGCAAATTGAAGGTGAACAATCGGACATTATCAGTAGTTTGATAAATTTTATGTTTGAGAAAAAGGAAACACCAACTCAATGGAGAAACGCAGCTAATATCCTAGACAAAGAGGAATGAAAAGTTGATCTTGTGATTGAAAGGCCAGTATTACCACTTCTTGTGTGGTAATGGAAATCCCAAAAACACAACACCATTTCTTTAAAAGAAAAAATCCCAAAAACAAAGCAACATTTCATTTCATAGTTAAAAATCACCCAACTTTCACAAAGCTTGGCACTTGTTTATGACAACTATGCAATCTCAACACAAAAATATGGAATCCAACAAGAATAGCTCAAGTGCGCCGAAAACCAACAACACTACCAATGAGGAAACTTACCCATGGGGATATAAACCAAGTGACCTTAAAAATCCTCAAAAAGGAACCCATGTTCAAAGAAAACCAAGACCAACCCCCTAGTGAGGTTGAAGTACTTCTTAGGCATCAAGAAGGACTTGATAAAAAAAACCAACCTCATGATTCTCAAACTTAAACTATAGAAGAATAGGATAGTGACAGGGAACTTACTGAAGAAAGACTCATAGAGCACTCCCAAAATCCTAAGATGCAAAAGCTTATGGATAAGATGCTTGGGATAAATGCAAACCAGTATTTCCTCATAGTCACAAAATGTGGTGCAAAACTACCAATTGACTTGAATGTGGACATGCTAAAAGATCCAAAACTTATTCCACTTGGAGATAAAAATATTAGTTAGACAACTTCCAAAACCAACCATGACCACCAACATAGCACCGTTTTTTTAATAAAACAATGATCCAACACAACCCAAAGACAACCCATTGTTTAGACCACTATCTCAAATTGAACAAGCAGTCGTAGCACAACAATATCAAGGAAACACATCCCAAAACATTTCACAACATAACACTATGCAAAACATGTGGAACTTTCTAATGGACCAAAAAAGTGGTAACCCATCACAAAGGCAACATATGCCCCAACACACTTCCCACATTGACCCTTCTAACAATGTACAAAATCAACAAGGGCAATTTCCACAACATCAACCACAACAAGGTTTACCGTCAACGCAGTACCATGGTAACCTTCAACCAAATCAACCACAACAAGGTTTACCATCAACGCAGTATCAAGGTAACCTTCAATCAAATCAACCACAACAAGGTTTACCATCAACGTAGTACCAGGGTAACCTTCAACCAAATCAACCACAACAAGGTTTATCGTCAATGCAGTATCAAGGTAACCTTCAACCAAATCAACCACAACAAGGTTTATCGTCAATGCAGTATCAAGGTAACCTTCAACCAAATCAACCACAACAAGGTTTGTATTCAACGTAGTACCAAGGTAACCTTCAACCAAATCAACCACAAAAAGGTTTACCGTCAACGTGGTACCAGGGTAACCTTCAACCAAATCAACCACAACAAGGTTTATCGTCAATGTAGTATCAAGGTAACCTTCAACCAAATCAACCACAACAAGGTTTGTATTCAACGTAGTACCAAGGTAACCTTCAACCAAATCAACCACAACAAGGTTTACCATCAATGCAATACCAAGGTAACCTTTATCCAAATCAACCACGACAACAAGGTGTGCTACAAACAAACTACCAAGGCAACCTTCAACATTCACAACAACAAGGGATACCACAAAGTGAACTACCAAGGTATACCCCAAACCCAACAACACTTTATTCAACAAACCCAACATCAAAATCATCATCAACAACAACAAGGAGGAACACAAAATCAGTACCAAGGAACACCTCAAGGTCAATATCAAGGTACCTAGCAAGGACTTAACATGCCTTATGTGCAAAATGGCCCTCAAAATCCCATGATTACACAATATCCAATTTACAACAAAACAAACATCATGGGACAACATATCTACAATAACCAGAATCCTCAAACAAGCACACGAAACAATGACATAAATGTGCAGCTTCAAACACTCAATCAAAGGACATCAGATATGCAAATTGTAAAACCTAAGAAGAGGTATGCTCTCCAATACATTTGTCAATATGTGTTTGATCAAAATATATCCATGGTACCTTTTCCCAAAGGCTTCGAAATACCAAAATTTGACAAGTATAGGGGGGAAGGAGATCCAATTGAGCATGTACGTGAGTTTTCAGTATCTTGCATGGAACTACAACAAAACGATGCCTACTTGATGATACTTTTTCCACAGAGTCTCAATGGGCTCGCTATAGACTAGTTCTCTCATTTACCTCCAAGTATCATAACATTTGACGAATTGTCAGAAAAGTTTGTCACCCATTTCTCATATAACATCAAACAAGACATAAAAATCACAGATCTCTATATAATCAAGCAAATTCAAGGGGAGGAATTTGCCTCATACCTCTAGAGATGGAGACACAAAGAAAGCAAAATTAAGTGGTTTGTTCTAGAGAAACTTGTCGATGTCTTTATCTCCAACATACATGCAGATATCAATTACAAATAGTACTATGTCCAAATAATTTTGAGGAAACCACTAAAAAGGGTATACTTATTGAAAGAGGAACAATCAAACTTTATAGTCTAAAAGATCAACCCTCTACATCAAATGACAAACCCAAGATATGGGCGAAAAATAAGAATGTAACCAATGACGAAGTAGTTGACGCTAGGGTTGTACATAATGTGCAAACACCCAATATGCCACAGAATCATGTTCAAACAACACAACAAGGTTATCAATAGAACAATCAACCAGACAACCAAGAAACAAACCAAGGGCGGGATAATGAAAGGACACCACCAAGATAATATGACCAACCACGAAGGAAATTTACTCCTTTAGGAGAAACCCTCGAGGTCATTATGCATAAACTAGTCAAAAAGAACCTCATCACGATAAATGACATACCAAACTATGAGGAACCAAACTTCAAACCCCCTTGGTATAATGAGAATGATAAATGTGAATTTCACAAAATCAAGGGGCACACCACCAACAACTACATGAGACTTAAGAACATTGTGGAAGATTTGATCAAAAAAGGAGAAGTGGACAACGAACCTCGTCCTGGAAATAAAGACCTAAAGATTTACAAGGATCCAATTCCTGACCACTATAGGGGAAACAATAAAGGAAAAGAATAGGATTATCATAAGGTCGCCTTCTCTTATGGAGATGACACCATTCTAGGAAATATCTCTTGTGATGATCATACTATCTGAATATTAACCATATGGGGAAAAGATCCTGAATGTAATGTGACTACTCAAAGGGGAAGAGTAACCATACAAGGAGCACCAACACAAGTAAAGGCCACAAGTAATCCATCAACTGACTATAGCATTGTGGACCAACTTAAGAAAAATTCAGCCCTAATCTCCATCCTGGAGCTTCTAAAACTATTTCCAACACATAAAGAGATATTGGAAAAAGCCCTTATTGAAACATCAATCCTAAACACCCTTGATGCTAACCAATTTCAAGCCATGGTTGACAATATCACATCGACCTAACATTTAGTATTTTATGAGAAAGACCTTCTTGCAAAAATATTTCCACAACCAAGCTCTTTATTTAGAGCCAGGTTTCCACAAACATAAAGTCAAGAGGGTGCTCATAGATAATAGTGCAGGTCTAAACATTTGTACCTTAAAATTTGTGAAATAACTGGGATACTTTGACGATGTCATAGATAAAATCAAGAGCATCTCCATCAAAGATTACGATGACATGGAGCACAATTGAGAAGGCACAATCAGGCTACCTATTTAGATAGGACCAATGATAATAGAAACTACTTGTCAAGTACTAGATCTCAAGCTTCCATACAACCTTATTTTGGGTCGACCATGGATCCTTGCTTTGAAAGTAGTACCATCTACATTCCATCAATGCCTAAAGTTTCCTCATGACAATAAGGAAATTACCATATATGTCAACCTCAAACCTTTCCATTACTGCACTAAATTGGAGGAAAAGTATAGAAAAATCCAATAAATACCCAACAATGATATATCTTTTCACTCATTTTCATACATTGACCCATCCTCACTAGCTTCATCTTCCACTACACCATCACCAATTGAGGTACCTAAATCTGATACCAATATCCAAGTACTTGATAGGGGTAACGAAAACTATCATTTCAATCAATCCTTTTACATTGGAATGCTTCCCCCAACACCAAAGGTGTATGGAGGGCGAAAGGATATCAAACATGTTTAAGAAGTAACAATGGTAGTCAAACCCACGATCTTTACCAAGTGGGGAGATATGAAAGATGAGGAAATATTCAAAGAAGACCTCTCATCAATGATCTACAAAGAAGAACAAGAAGAACCAAAACAACTACAACCCTTTCCCATTGACCCTAGTAGTAAAGGGTATCAAATGGCTAAACAAATGGGATACACTGGAAAAGGTGGCCTTGGGCGACACAAACAAGGTAGATAGGAACCTATTAGAGTGGAACAAAGAAAGAAGAACATGGGACTATGTTGTGATTCAATAGACGTGGTTACTCCAAACACTAAATATACCTCTTTTGAGAAAGGAGATCCTTCTACTAACGTTAAGACATTGGACACCTACCATCTTATAAACAATGATTTACTAATCGAGGACCTATTTGAAAGCTTTAGCTTAAGTATAATCCCTACCTGACCTAGCAAACCTATACTTAAAGAATGTACTTATGAAATAGACTCTAACAAGTATGAATGGGATTCCCTTGCTTCTAGCAAAGATGACCTAGATACCCAATGCGAGAATGATACCAGAGCTATATTGACCATTTTGATAAATTTCATAAGCTTTACAAATAACAATGACGACTTACCCCTCTACTACCCACAACTGATAGATTGGGACCAACAACATCATACGCTGATTTTGGGAACATTCCAAAATGGTGAGGCTATTGAGAAGTTCATGGGACTTTGAACCAATATACCACAAGGAGATCACAAAGCAGGCTTGGTAATGGAACTAGATCAAGGAGCATATTTCATAGGGGAGATTGTGTATTCTAGTTACAAAAACAAACTACAAAATTTTAAAATAGAAAAGAGGTCCCCTAAAGAAAACCACAACGTGGCTTTATTGGATCCAAAAAAGAGAAAAACAAAGGATGCATCTAAAGGTGAAAACCTCTCTGATGCACCCAAAGATGGAACATTCAATCTCCCCACCACATAATATCAAGAAAAATCAGTGCTCCTAGTTGAAGATGTCGAACCTATCAATGTTGGCACGACATAAACACCCAAAATCACATATCATGCAACATCACTTGATCCTGAAGAAAAGGTGAAATTCTCAGTATTCATCAATGAAAGGAAAATCAACTTCACATGGACATATATAGACATGCCAGGGCTAGATCCAACATTAGTTATACATCACCTAGCCGTATTCCCTGGAGCTAAACCCATCAAGAAAAATCTATGGAAGATTCATCCACTTATAACACTTTTGGTAAAGGTAGAACTATAGAAACTACATTAGAAGTGGGATTCATTAGACCAATTGATTATCTTGAATGGGTTTTGAATCTGTCACGTTGCAGCATGTTGATCAGGTTTGAGGAAGCATGTTGCATGGAATGAGCAAGATATGGAATGTGGCTAAAAAAGCATGGAAGATTTTCAAAACTTTATGCATTCTTTCTCCATGTTTTCATAGACCTTTAAAGGTAAGCCTTGAAATACTTGATTCACTACACCTATAAGCTTATCTGTTGCTTGATTTTTGGTTGTGTCCAAGATTTTTATCTTGTTATCTTTGTCACAATGTTTAAAATGTGTACCCAAGGTTATTGATGAAAGCATAAGATAGGTTGTTGCAACATACTTTCTTTATTTTACCTTGAGTTTAAAATTTATCAAATGTTCTTGGTTCACTGAGTTATATATGAGAGAAAGTTTAAGTGAATAGCCTGTTGTCCAAAACAACAAAGGCGATAATGGAAAATGATTACAATGCAGGCTTATTTTTGAGACCATTGTAGAATCTCTTTTTAAGGCTGCACAAATAACAAATATTGTTTTGAGAGAAAAATGGAAGTTATCACATGAAGAGAGTCAAATATGCTTGAGAATAATAGTGACAACACAAACAATGGACAATCACCCTTGCATAGGATAGTCATAGCAAATGAAGAAAAATGAGTGAAAATCAATAGATCTTATTATGAGAAATTAGGGAAAAAGGACAAAATGCCTTTATATCAATATGGGTCTTCATGAAAATCAATAGAGGTTCAAAAGGTTTACATGCTCCATGAGGACAGTGTTATGATAGTCAATGCAAAAATGCAAGGAAAAGTAGTCCCATAACTATTTAATAGTATATATGCACAACAAGAAAATGAAAACGGACAGACCTTTTAGCATGTCAATCCAATGCATGATGTTGATTTAATATGGAGGTTAGTGACTATCCTTGGGGGAAAAGTGTAAAGAATCTCTTCAAAATTTGGGAGTCACCTTATAAGGCAGTGTGGATAGCATTGATAGATGATACACGATTATCTTACAGCCATTGTGAAAGGATAGTTGTCTTGAAGAGAAATTTTAAAGGCAGTCCAATCTTTGTAGAGGGATAGTCAACTTGGAAAGTCATTAAAGGGTTGGACTTAATCAAAATCAAGGACAACATTTGATGAATCATAGGCATGACAGTAGCATTAGATCTCAATTTTAATGTTACAAAAAAAACCTTAATTTGAGATGATTTACAAGAGTTGAAAACATGGTGGAAAGGTGTAGCATGCAGTCCTAATTGCTTTATTGTGTCTTGATTGAGGAATGATAAAAAGTTGAAGGTAGATATGACAGTCTTTGTGTTTGTGTTATCTTTGAAATGAGAGTTAAAGTAGGTGTGTTAAGTGATCCAAGGGTTGAATGAAAACAAAGTTCAGTGACCCTGACATTCATGAATGATAGTATATGGAGAACAAAATACAACGATTAAAGCATAAACTCAGTTTTGGCATGACAATGTTAAAAAAAAATTAGGCATCAAGGACACCGAAAGAAGCAATGTGATTGTCTTTAAAAGGTGTAGGATACAATCATAAAAATATAGTATATACATTGCACTTGAGTACCTACATGTGACTACAATAGAAGTTTAGTGTATAAGGAGTGTATCATAGTCCCAGGAATGTCATGGTTATGAGAATGATGAAGCAAGGGGTAGATTACATCCTTAGCCAAGGTCTTATTGAATGGAACAGAGGACATCCAATAACCATGAGACACCTAATAACATTAAAGGGTTAGAGATTACATGCCCATGATTGTACAAGATTTTGAAAGACACCAATAAGAGAAGGGAGAGTTTCAAGTGATGAACACTATCATGGTGTAGTCATACACAAGAAAATGACTAGTCTAAAAGAGATGGTGGCAATCTACAATAAGGCCATCAAATTCACGTGTTTAAGGGAGAGTCTTAATCAAAGAAGGCAGTCAGAAGCATAAAAAAAGTCACAAATGATAAACTCAAGGGCAGCCACTACAAATGGTAAATGAAAGTATAGCTTATTGCTCATGAGTCATGACAGTCCTAACCAAGATGGTGTGCTACATGCCTAAGTTCTTGTATGTGCAGTTTTGCAAGGTCAGAATGAGTAGAATAGTTGAGTGCATGAACACAGGAGTGTTAAGGAAAAGGAGCAGTTTCAATCATAAAGTTATAGTTATGCCAATGAAGTATTATGACTAGATTGTGAAAAGAATGGAGGACATTGATCAAGTTTTAGTTGAAGATAGTCCATGATTTACTCTGACTTCATTCATGATGAGATGAAAAGAGGTCAAAAATCCATCAAAAGGGTGACCTATGCATAGAGAAACTATGGTGATGAATGGGTAAATCTAGAGCACAGAGCATGAAGACACAAAGGATAACAGTCCTTAAGCCTTGACAAGGGGATAGTTATGTATTAGTGGACAGTGGAATGTGCAATGGGGCTATTATAGATTGTGACCTTGTAGTAGTGTGCCCTCAAATGAACTCTAAATGGTTGAGTCAACCTTTGAGATCTATGAGTAATTTTGGCCTAAGTTTAGATTGTTAATGGACTGTGCAGACCTTGACAGTCCCAATAATTGTGGATAGAGGATAATCAAACTGAACCTTGAGGGAAACAATGTTGATCACTGGCAAGGTATATACAAGAGGGAAGGGAGTTTTGTCTTCAAGGGTACAGTCATGAAAGATGAATCATAAAGGATTCATAGGGAAATCAAGAATGCAAGAAGACAGTTCTCTAAATGTCAAGAAACTAGAGAAAAGGGCAGTCTATTTAAGAGGGAAAACCATGAACATCTTGAAGATAAGACATTTTTTTATGGATCTTCTTTCATAGTCATTATCAATATGGATAAATCTTGAAGGGAAATATTTGAAGACAGTGCTATTAGAGGATAGTAAAAGCAAGAAAAATGCAATCCCATAGCCTTAGGGTATAATGAGATTATTAGTAATAGTAGAGATTAAACTCATACCAGTCAAGGCAAGCATGAGGCTAACCTACAAGCTTGTGAAGTGCCAATATCAAAGAGTTTGTAAAGCTTGTTTAATCTAATGAATAAGAGCTTCTTGAATAGTCTACACTTTAAAGAATTGTTTGAAGAAGTTGATTGCTTGTTGATGTTGTAGGGCAGTCAAAGAAAGGAGCAAGGAATGCTAAGCCTGTGACAAAACATGGCAAACCTGTACCAAGCAATGGGGAAATGATATTTGCTACTTTATTGGTGAAATTGTTTGAGAAAATGCTAACAGTTTGAAATAAATACAAACCTGCAACATATTGAACAAGTGAGAATGTATGGAAAAAAGACATATTCAGTGACACATGTGTCAAAATATTGTCCTTAAGTTTCTCCTATGACCTAAGAGAGATCTTGACCTTTTTTCAAAGCTTTTCACATGTCCTATCATCATGGGACATGATAGTTTTGGTATTTATGAAGAAAGTTGGACAGTTGTAGGCATATAGGGGTCAGTTGATGAGTTGGAAGAGCAGTTGAGATGCATTTAGGAGGCAGTTTGAACATAAAAGACACATGTGAAAGCATATAGGTGGGTCAAGGAGTATATATAGGAGTTGATAATAGTCGAAAGGTCAATCTTATCTTTTTCCAACGCCACCAAGAGGTTTCAAGCATTCAAAGCATGAGATAAGGGCAGTTTTCAAGCGACTAGGTTAAGGGCAAAGTCAACAAAAGTCATAAAGGAAGAATTTAATAATTTTTAATGTTGTCCTACATCCTCTCCAACGTATAATAGTAAAAAAGGGGCTTTCTTTCATTATCAATCAATTCTTTCACTTTTCAAAAACAACATTGTAAACTGAAAAGGTTTCTTTTCTATCTTTTATTGTATATTGTAACTCACATTTTCAGTTTTCATATTGAAAATAAACTATTTGTAACACGTTATCAAACAAGAAATATAGATTTTCAGACTATGTATGGTTGCAAGAGCATCTTCTATCAATAAAATGAGCATTTTGGCCTTCAAAGTTCTATTTTGTTATGTTTATGAGGTAATTGATGTCTTTTTCGATGATTTTCATATTGGAATCCTCAAATGGATATCTTATTTTTGTCATTTCAAAGCAGAGGAGATATATTTGTGTAGGTTATCGTTTGTGTCATAGTTCAAACAGGTGTTAGGTTGCGAATAAAAACATACTTTCTTCCTTTCTAAAACTGCAAGAAACATAGACCTTTTGGTGAAACACTTATACATAGATATGTCAAACACTTTTTTTGTGCATAAAAAACTAGAAAACTGATTAGTTTTATGTTCAAAACAACAGTCCAAAATTTGAAAATAACACATTTTTGGTGCATCACCTTAGTAGTAGGTTCATTTCAAGCAATTCTTTCTACCTTTTTCCATCAAGTGAGTAGTTTAAATTAAGATAGGTGATAGAACCAGGGGAACCAACCCTCTCTGGAGGTTCTCTTCCGTCATAGGTGACCCACAAACCTGGAAGAGATCCAATGTTTCACCAGTAAGCTAAGTTTCCACATCTTAGCAAGGGTGCATACTTAGGTGATAATAGTTAGTCCCTCAAAATTTCAAATTCAAAAGGAAAATATTCAAATATCTTATCAAAATCCAAAAACATTCATAAAAGTTAGAAAACTCCAAAATCATGTCAATCAACATAGTTGAACTATGATGTCTTTGTGTTCATCATGTAGGCAAGGCTAATATCTGAGAAGCCCCCAAGACACTAGGTTAGTCTATTTAGGTCCCCCTATTTATTTCTAAAAATCCTAAAAAACAACAAAACCAACATCAGATAAACTCATAAAATCAAAAGGTCCTACCTCCATTATCATATTTACCACAATAAAATTTTCATCCATAATAAACAATCATCACAATCACCCTTTACCAACGTAAACAAAACAAACATCAAAATCAAAAATTCCAAAGTGAAGATTGAAACAATTAGACAACTATCAAGTGAAAACAATGCCTAAGTATTGGCTACCATACCCATTTGAAAATCATATCAACAATCCTGAACATGAGTCTTAATGGATAAAACATTCCTATAATAGACGCCATCTTCATCATGAAACATCAAAACTACTATGGCAAGTGATACTGCAACATTGATTATCTTTTTACAGTCTTATCTTTTGATTTATCGTAATACCACATTCCTAGGATCTCTTGAGGATGTCCATAAGGATTTAGAGAAGAAGGAATGGTGGCATTAAATGTCGATTTATGTTTGTACTATTTGTGAGAAGTTTTTGTGATACTACCATGACGAATACTTGCTTTGTTTTGTGTATGGAAGTTGTTTTGAGACAATTCGCCTAGTAGTTGCATGTTAGTATTTCATACCTCTTTGTGTAACTGGTCCAAACAGTTTTAACACAACTCAACCATATACTCTAATGGGGTTTCCATATGTCTAGTATGAGCACGAATATTCTTTGTGTGTCAAGTCAAAGTCCACACAATTGATACAAAGCCACCTTGGTTATTAATACTTTGGTGTATCATGTTTGTTTGCTACATCAACAAGATTGCTAAAAGATACAAAGCCTCTATGCAAGAAAAAGAAAAAATCATCAGTAACTAACAACATCAAATTTCTATCCATCTCTAAATCATCCAACACTTGTTATAAATAACAGGTCCATCATGCATCATAATATCATTAGTACCACATCCATCTTGCATCCACAATTTCACCAATACATATCATGACCATAGTAAAGCAATAAAGACATCACACATCATGTACAATCATACGTCGCATATATAAGATATCATCATCCATCATATATCAACATGCATCATATACATAATAAAACATCATTATCATATAGATAGATAAATCATCCATCCATCCACATCATATGCATACATCAAAAAAGTATAAAACATAAGCATATAAACATCAACATCCATAATCATCTCATTACACATAATAAAGTTGAATCGAAATATGGTATATCCCATATATATATCATCAAAACTGAGAATGTCACATTCATCATAAAGTAACATGTGTGATATCATATACAAAAAATACATATATACGAGGCCTTAGTTGGGCCAATGAATGTATATACAAATCATGTCTACAAAGTCTACAATAAAATACATCCATAAAGATCAAGAACCATTGATTATTTATTGGGTAGATCAAGGGGACCTCGATGATCATGACTTTCCGATAGAGCAATGGTTGTGTGGCATAACTTGGTGATTTATTTGCGCACGACAAAATGACCACGACTTTTGCACCGGGTTTTGAGTACTAGAGCTCTCTTTGAAATGAGGTCATCCTTACAGGCTCTAGGTTTAGAAAACCCTAAGTAAATTAATGGAAATAATATGTCTTGCTGGAGTTAACTCTTTCCTTCAGATGATAGAACCATGGGACTGCTCTGAGGCCAATGAAATCTCTACAGATAATCTCAACTGCCTCTCAATGGCAAGCTCCTATCTAGTAGCATCTCTCTCCTGCCTCATAGCATCTCGCTCCACAGTCAAAACAATAACTTGTGCCTCTACAGACTATCTCTTAACAATCTCTACATCTCTAGTTGTTTTTAACTATATAATTTGTGCTATCATTGTTGCATCCCTAGGTGGAGGAGGAGGACCCTGTGCCTGATCTTGCTACATAGGATCATCCTACTCATCTTGCTGCCCATCCTATCCTACTCTATCAAGCTGCTCAATAGCAATCCTGAGTCACTATCTCTCACCCCTATGACTAGTAATACCTGCTCTACCAACAGTTGGTGCACCACCAATAGGATCTATGAAATGAAGAGGAATCTGACAAGCCCACCACTTATCATAATCTTGTGTAGTACCTGGGTCCTCCAGTCCTACAGACCACCCCCATCAAAATGGGGAAAGTGCCTTGAACTCTGCTCTGCTGCATTAGAATCAACCTGGAGACCCCACACCCTAACCTCTTAGGTAGTCTATCTCAGGCAAAATCCGTGGCTTATGTTTTGTTGCTTGGAAAGTGGTGAAGAAGAACTCAATGGATTTAAAATAAACTCATGAAAGAATGAACGCAAGTGATCAACCAATGAGTCTTCCAACAAAAAAAAAGATACTCCTAATCATCATGTCACACATCATAATTTAACCATGGCCTCCAAACGAAACCAAGCATATCATCTATAACATGGCACCAGTAAGATAGCTAGCTAGGCTAAGTGTAGTGAAGAAAATCACCATATGTATAGGAATACGGATCCTATGGATCCCGATCTATGACACTGTATGGTCTTATCACTGGGATGTGCTCCTAGGCCCACACATGTAGCAATGTAACACCAACAAAATGGAACCACCTCAATTGCGACCTTCGATGCATATGGCACGTATATGATGTGCGAGGGGGCCTTCATTTATACATACACTGGTATATGCACCGAACATATGTATTTGAATACATATACCCCAACCAACTAGAGAAATTTTTACGACCTTGTAGGTGGGAATGGCCAGCTTCAGAGACGAAGCACGGCAATTCAAGCGGGGATTAAATTTGAAAGGAAGCCAGGTCCTATCTCTAACTCCTGGCTTAGAAGATACTACTTACGAACTTTGTACAAGCACAAATTGTGCCACATCCGCAGAATAGGTCATGAGATCCCCATGAATTGAAATACAAAGAATCCTCCATACATCCTCCAAGGTAATGGAGGCCTCGCCAGTCGACAAATGAAAATATGATGGCTTAGAGTGCCATCTCTCCATGAGGGCGGTCATCATCACTTTGTGGCATCTAATCATTAGCATGTAGCAGATGTGTCATAGTCCAACAACATCAAGTATGTCCCACTCAAGCTCAAACCGGTGAATCCAAAATCGAAGGCAACTCTTGCCAGTCCATGGCTCTCTTGAGTAAAGTAGTTCTGAGCCAGCTTACAAACCATTCCAACCCCATTAGAATTTTCTGAAAACATGAAGCAAATCTAAGATTGGAATAAATTGAAAACCAAGCATCCCGAAACAACAAAAACAATTACTTTTTACAGCCAAAGCGGTCAAGATAGTCAATAACAGACCTGGCCACTTTCAAAGTGATAAATATTCAACAACAATAAAAATAGTAGACAAATTTCTCAAAAGTAGAACATATTTCGTAATGTGACCATTTCAAACCAAGAAGTCAATATGAAATTTTAAGCAAAGGTGAAAACCAAAAGTGAATATCTGGAGCAAAAGCGAGCATTTCAATCAAAGGCAATAGAAATATGCAAGAGTGGAACATTCACAAACATCAAAAGTGACAAGAACAACACAAAAGTGTAATTTTCATGAAATTACCGCTATCACCTAAATTTTTCCCTGGCATTTATTTCTCAAAAACGAAAAGATGGAAACAAGAAAGGAGAGGGTACATATTGCCACACTAACGCCAATGGGCCTCCCAAACTCATGAATTGACTCCCATGATGTACGGAGACTCTGCCAATCCTATGTGACTGCGATAATCCAAAATAAAGGAATCGGATACAAAATTTACTAGTCTGAGAGAATCTCGTAAGTATTCGCTAATTAAAATTTAGCATATTACTATTTTTAACCCCCAAGCCCTAATTTTTTACCTAGGAAACCCTCCTAGGTTGAAATTAGGAGCTCCTAGGAACATCTGAAATATACCGAGGGTCCTATAAGCTTAATTTTTCTTCCTCTATGCATTTGAATTGAAATAGAACCTTGTCATGAGCCTGACCAAAAAAATGATTTTTTGGCCAATCTCTTGAGGGGGCAACCCAACATCTTACCATCTTTCCACTGACCATCGGGGCTTAGTGGGGCATATAATTTTTTTCAAATCTTTATCTTAACATCAAATTCTTTGAAACAAAGCAACCGGTACTTTGTCTCAAAGAGGGCCAAAATGTAGACATGTAAAAATGACCTAAGACTTATCCACACATCCTATAATGACATTTCTCATCATGACATCATTATCCACTAAATATCGTATTTCCATCATTTTACATAAAAACCCCGATTTCTTCTTGTGAGTTAGATAATCTTTAGAATTTAGTTCATTCACTTTCATGTCATTTAGGTAACTAACTAGAATTTCATTTATTTAATAAAGTCATGATGCTTTATCCTTCTAGTGGGTAAAATACTTATCAATTGTTTGAAGATTGTATTCTTTCATTGCCTATTCACTTGACGATTGGAAGTGTGTGCTTAATAATTTAATTAAATCACTTTCCCCTAAACTTGAATAATTAAATAAATTATTCAAACATCATCCAAAAAGGTCGAAAAAACAAATACAACTTTGTTTGTTAAAGTCAAACATGACTTGCATGTTCAACTAAAAAAATCTTAATTAATTATTCAATTAATTAATTACCCTCAACCACTTTTATGATTAAGCAAATTATGACCACCGATTGCTCACTCTGATCGGCTGACTAATTCATCTATTTCCTAACTAATCCATCTATTCTTCAATCCCACTTAAAGCTCAAATTGATTTCCTCAATTCCACATATTAGGTAATCTATTTCCTCTTATTGATTAATTAACATCCTTAATTGATTCGATCACAGAAGCTAACTAAGCAATCTAATTCTTCTCAATAGCTTTCAACCATTGATCTTGATTCAACATCATTTGCAAATACACTTCGACATGAGATGGGTAACAATATTAGTTAATTGAATTCATTGTATGTTTCTTATTTACATTTTTTGATTTCAATGAATTCAGAAATTTATATTGTTCATTTCATGAGTAATGGCTATGAAATTTGTCTTTTGTTTTGAATTAAATATTGTTTAGTTCATTTATGTTTTATTTCCTTATCATCCTGATTTCCCCCTTACACACCTTTGAGGGATGAAGGCTCTTAAAAATTGGAATCTCCAACATGGGAGATTTTCCTAATGGTTCAGGAGGTTTTCTAAAAGTTTCAAGAGGCTTATCTTTCTTGAAACTTGGAAATTTGTACTTACGAACCTCCTCTTTAGTATGCTAGTTTGGGGTTGTAAGAGGCGTCTTCCTGAAACTAGGGATACAAGGGGTTGGTTGAGCCTCTGGCCTTTGTGCTTGAGCAAGTAATAGCCTCATCTACTCTTCCATAGCAACAATCTACTTTGTAATACACTCTTCTTGTTGCCTTCTTTGGATCTCCATCCGCTACTCATATATCCACTAATCTTCTCTCTTGATATTGAAAATGAGTTTGATGGATAAGCTCCTTTTGTTGTGGAAAAAATTATTGTTGTCCCTGGTAGGCCTGGTAAGCCAACTTCTCCTATTGTGAATTGAATTATTGTTGTTCCTTGATAGCATCCAAATATTTATATGGAATGCCAACAATGTGCTTTTGATTTCACTCATCTCCACACTATTAGCATTTTGGGGTTGACTAGGAGAGTAACAAGTTTGGTTTGAAAAATATGGAACCTCTTGGGGTTGTTGTGAACTATACCCCTACCCTCTGTCAAGCTCACTTATTTGCCTATGGAAGCTTAACATTTTATCCCTGATGCTCATGGTGTCAATGCTTGGAGACTAGTTGGAAACAAAATGGTCCTATCAGTGATAAACTTGACTATAGGCTGGTTGCCAAGAATATTGAGCAAGGGGGGGTGGGTGGTAAGAATTTGGAAAAGATTGATAGCCCACCATGACAGGGTTCTAAGAAGCAAAATTGGTGGAATTTCTAGCTTGATATTGTTGTTAGGGAAGTGCATGGTTGGCCCTTTCATGATATGGAGGGGTGTACATGTACTTTCCATCATATCTTGACATTCTTAAGCATCAAGGAAAGCTAGGATTTTTTTTACAATGATTTTAAATAAGAGCCAAGGTCTACTCAAACAAATATTTTTGGGTACATACTAATAGAGTCACCCAAATTTGGGTTTGAAGAGTCGCCCACTAAGTGCATAGTCACCAAGTGTGTGATGATATTGCCTCCAAAGGAAAAAACTACTGTTACAGACACCAAATGTCAATAATGAAAATGATAAACTTTTAATTGAGAAGTTAAAAGGTGTCCCACTGAGTGTGTCAAAAACTATAGTGATGGCTGGTGGGGAGAATTTACATTGCTTGAGCCAGTAGATTTTATCATAGAGTCGCTACGATGTTTTATAGAACTTCCCTAAAAGGAAAGATGAGGAGGGACACACCAAATCCTTCAAAATAATGAATTAAAGCTCACTAAACTTGGTCCCACCAGGTGTGCCAAAAATTGTTGTCACACGAAATCACACCTTGTTGAACATAGGTTCAACATTCCAACGACACAATAGAATCAACCTCAAGGTGTGGGACGTTGCAGATGAGGTTGGATCTCTAGAGAAAGTTGGCTTCCTCTTCTAACCTAAGTACATATGTGTTGGTCCAACCCAACACATGGAATCCTACCACTAACCCTACTCTAATAGCTCACAGTGGAAAAGGGGGAGAAAGAATGCATAAATGGGAAAGGGAGGTGATACACCAAGCTAGAAATGTTTCTTCCTACTCAATACTACACAAAGAATTAATGAAAATAGCAGGACTTACATAATTATCTATTTTAGCAGCTTCCAGG